>CM022482.1:23682799-23730423 GCA_011952105.1 Coreoperca whiteheadi | reverse complement strand
GTTGTCCCCCCCCCGCCCCCCGGGCGGGGGTTCTTTCGTTCCCCCCCCCCCCCCCCCTCTCTCTGTCTCTCAGGACACAGACCTTCTTTCTCCAGATATTGTCATAAACAGCGTCTCGCCGTCCCTCGAAGGAAGCCGGCATCTCAGCCGCAGCAACATCGACATCCCTCGCTGCTCGGGGCCCGACGACCCCAAGAGACAACTCCCACGCAAGCGCAGCGACTCCTCCACGTACGAGCTGGACACCATCAAGCATCACCAGGCCTTCCTGTCCAGGTGGGGCACAGAAATGGACGCAACAAATGTCACACACGCTCCCACAGATGTCAGCGAACGTGTGCCGTGCTCATTTTGTTACCGGAGTTTTGACTGATTTAGTCTTTTCATGGAAATGTTTGAGTCATTTGATTTTTGTTAGCTTCTGTCAAAAAAAAACTAAAAGACATTTTAGTCTCATTTTTTTTGCATTGTCATGTCTTCTAAGCGTTGCGAGGCCATCTTTGTTGTGTACAGTTACCACGGTTACAGGTGTCGTTCTCGTGGAGGTCAGCGCCGCTCGCTCTCTCTATCGTTCCTGCTCAACTAGGATTAGCGTTAGCATTAGCACAGCTATGTGTTCAGGAGCTGATTCTCTCACTTGGTCACCAAAATACCGTTCGCTGTCTGGGTTTGGCTCGAAAGGAGAAGCTAAAACGTCGGATATTTCTTTTTACCGAACACATCTAGAGGAAGATTTGGATGGTTGACTGTCTCGTGCCTTGTGCCGACTGAAAGTAACGTTACAGCCGCAGCACTTGATAAAGTTACATTAGCTTTCCTTTTGATACATGCTGACCCGCATGTTTACGGAGTTTGTCCCAGCCTTCTTGTATAATTCTCAGTGGATTGTGGGTGAATAGCATCACAGACATAACATCACGGACCGAGACGGAGCGCTACTGGACGTAAGATGCTTCTTATAAATGGCAGCGACAACAGGTCAAGCTGCTGAAATCAAGCCCTGAAGGAGAGATATTTTTGGTGTGATTCTGCAGATGCAGAAGTTTTTATTATTTGTTGATGGAAAATGTAATAGGCTACACATTTGAAAGGTTAGCTTTTCATTTAGCTTTAGCCTTGTTTTTGCCCTGAAAAATAGGTCGTCAACGAATATTTTCCAAGCGTAGTTTTATTAATGAAATGAACCCTGACTGTATGAATGTTTTATCCCTGAGCAGCCTTCACTCCAGCGCGCTGCTCGGGGAGCCCGGGTCACGGCGCTCCAGCAACAGCACCATGCTGGAAGGAGGCTCCTTGGGAAAGTTTGACTTCGAGGTCACTGACTTCTTCCTCTTCGGCTCTCCTCTGGGGTTGGTGCTCGCGCTGAGGAAGACTGTGGTGCCCTCGTTAGACGGTGAGGAAGGTTTTCTCCTCTTTTTTTTTTTTCTGTGCACCTTTTGTTTTAGTTTTCCTTTGGTTTATCATAAACGAGGTCTTTTTCTAATGATTTTCCTTTGGCCAGATGAGCAGGAAGCGGTTATTTGCAGCCCCCGATGTTTTTTTTCCTGTGTCTCCAGCTTCCATGTCTCCAGCAGCAGGTGTCAGCGCTCAGAGGTCATGTTTCTGATCTCAAAGGCTGAACAAGTTTTGGCGGAGACAAGACAAGTGCGTGATTGAAGTCAGAGCTCACGCAGCCACGAAGCTGACTGTATTGTGTGTCCTTTTGGGGTTTAAAGGAGAGGAGACTACTGACCTGCAGCTGTTGGGTTAACATCTGGACTCATTTCCAATTCGTTATGATTTTAGTTGTTCACAGAATGTTGGATATTCCTCTTTTCACTTCTTAGTTTCCTCAGCCATGTAATTCTCATTGTTATGATTGATTGGGGTTTGTTTTGGTCCATAAATAATCACATAGGCCTGATAAACACTACTGAAGAAACCAAAACAACACAAAAGATGGCGTCATTTGTGGTAAATAATCACCCAACTCTGCAGTTCCCCCTCAGCCCCACGCAACGTTTTACCATCTTTCAGCTCATTTTGTTTTTCCAGCCCACAACTTCACTGTTGTTTCAGTCTCACGGCTCTTATCGGCGTCGTTTTCAGTGGAAAAGCTCTGATAAACCAACACTATACGGCCTGCTCAGCGGCAAGCGGCAGACAGACACAGTTAGCGACTAGCTGGCGAAGAAAGTGGGACATTTAGCAGCTAAAGAGCCAGATATTTCCCTCAGGAGTTGGGGGAGACTAGCAGAGAGTGAATATTGGACTTAAATTACTCCGGTGGCCTCAAACACGACTCTAAATGAATGATAATGATGCTCCTTAACTGCCGGATATGTAAATAGGCCTCTGTTTGCTAACAAGTTCGCCGTATCAGCTTTATATATCAACGTGTTTACAGCTTAGGGCACTTCCGCCAAATGGCCAAAAAATGTATTAATGTAATTAAAAAAAAATGTTTTCTTGTGTGCTACGTTTTCAAATTCATCCCTTTAGCTGAAGTACCTTGTTTGTCAAACACACATTCATCTTAGATCACGTTGGCTTTCTTTCATACTTTCAGGTAGTGATTTATTTTTAAATTTCTGCATGATTTATACCATTAAAATCTACAAAGTCCCTAAGTGTTACGATCTTTAATGGAATCATTTGACATTTTGGGACATAGGCTTATTGGGCTTCTTGCTGAGGGTTAAATGAGGAGATTGATGCCACGCTCATATCTGTGCGCTAAATATGAAGCTACAGCCACCAGCTGGTTAGCTTAGCTTAACATAAAGACTGCAAGCAGAGGGAAACAGCTAGCCTGGTTCTGTCCAAACTATCAAAAATAAATAAATCCAGCTACCAGCGCCTCTAAAGATCACAAAATAACACGATACAGTGTAAAAAGGACAAGTTGTAATTTTACGGCGATTATAGCTGGAACTATTTTAATAAGTCACTGCTCCCGGCCAAGAAATAGTCTAGCACATGTTAAGCTGCAACATGTCTTTTTTACATGTTTATTTTTTTTTTAAAAACAGTGTACTTTTGGCAGATTTCTTAACCTTTGGCAGAGCCAAGCTACCTGCTTCTTTTTTGTCTTTATGCTAAGTGTGGTGGCACTTTAAAGCTGAATTCACAAAGAGCGAGATGTTCTATGCTGTTTATTTCAATATTCAGTCCCACATTTGCAAGCGGACCCCTGAGCTTGCTAGACTAAGAGACACGGTATGAAGTTCAGATGACGGTTCTCACCCGTACCAGGGGTCTTTACACATGCAGTGTTTTGCCTGTAGATTCACAACGTTATGTCTAGAGAGTCACTTTCTGCCTCTGTCTGCTGGATATCAAGAGTTTCTGATAACGTTGGCTGGTAATCCGAAGGCTGAATTCCACGGGAAGCAGAGAAAAGACAAGGTCTTAGGGTTTCTGTGCACCAAATAGTTTTTCCCCAGCTGACGGCTGCTTAGCTGATAAACCCATGGCGACCAAAATGTTCCTCCAAGCCTTATTTTTCATATTGATATCGTGTCAGTCCGGGGATATCATCTGGTATGGACATGGATACTCAGAGGCCAGCAGCTTTATTTTCTCCCCCATTGTTGTGGTTGTTCAGCTCGTCATGTAGGCTACCTACATGTAGGATGTCACGTTAGGTCTATGTGGTCTTTGTCCCGCCCCTCCTCCACTGTGGTTGGACGGTGACAGTGACGAACGCAGGGTTTTACCTCAAAGTTGAACACATTTCTACTCTCGGCGACCACAAAAAAAACGCAGAGCCCACAGCGCCTCCTGGTGGTGAGTGGCGGTGAGTGGTATCAATCTTCTCATCCAACTCTCGCAAGAAAGCGAATGAGTGTATTTCCTAAAATGTTACTATTCCTTTAAATACTAACTAAACAGCAACTTGTTTTTGCTGACCTCCAGTGGTTTAATTTCTCACCTGGCTGCAGTGATGCAGAAGTGTACTCCACTGTGACATCACCGCTGGGTGTGGTCACAGGTGCAACAGTCAGCGTTGTTCCTGTGCGCTCTCTTTCAACCAGAGGGCGCAGTGAAAAACTACTTTTTTAAGTACTCCTTTAAATAAACAGCGGGTTAGTTTGTTCTTGATAGCTTGATAGTTTCATGTATCATCCGAGAGTTGTCTTTTTACACTCTCTTCCGCTCGTATTGCGTTTCCTTCCCATCTCCAGTGTCCGCTCTGCGTCCGGCCTGTCAGCAGGTTTACAACCTGTTTCATCCAGCCGATCCCTCCGCCTCCCGCCTCGAGCCTCTCCTGGACAAGCGGTTCCACCTGCTGCCGCCCTTTAGTGTCCCTCGTTACCAGCGCTTTCCTCTGGGCGATGGACACTCAGCTCTCTTGGGTGAGTCCACACAAACGTACGTCATGCGATTGTACCTTTCCTGTGCTGTACTGCATGTAGGTGAGCCTTTGTCGTTGTCGTTGTGTCATCCAGCTTTTGTATCTCTTTTCTTCTTCCCTTCATGCGGCTCCCTAGTTGAGACCGTGCAGAGCAACCCTCAGCTGCTGATGGAGACTGGTGGTGGTGCAGCATCCCACCGCTGGCAGGAAAGCACCATCAATGAGACCTCCATCCCTGTGCCCGTCCTCAACTGGCAGACCTCGCAGCTCCTCACAGAGAGTGTGTATCTGTTAGCTCTGTCTCAGTCTATCGGTCCATCTCTTTTATCCCTCTCGTGTCTTTGGCTTATTTTAAAGGTAAATTGTTTGCGTGGTTTTGGCCGTCATTTCTACCAGTTACGATAACATTGTACTCGCCAAGTTAAAGGAATAGTTCGACATTTTGGGGAAGTGTGTTTAACATAAAGACTGGGAACAGGAGGAAGCAACTAGCCTGGCTCTGTCCAAAGGTAACAAAATCCACCTGTGTACTGCACCCCTAAAGCTATAAGTAGGGTCTGGCAACCTTAAGGTGACAGCAAGGCTCCAGGAAGTCCCTCCAGGAATTTTCCTGTGCAATTAGGGAATATCAGCAACATCCCAGGTGCATTTGCTTTCGGTTTTACCTCGAAATAAAATGCTTTATATAATCTGAATAAACCTATTTACAACCCGTCAGGCTTTATCTTAGCGTCTGACGTGTTCCCAGATCTCAGCGATTACTTTGCTGACTCGCAACTCTGTTAACCACTCTCTTAAAAAGCTTCTCTCTATTTCATTAGCAGATTGGCTGTTCGTCAGCTACAGAGGAATCATACAGACTCTTGTGTGTGTCATGTTTGGTTATGACGTAAGGAACCCGATGATAAAGGTAGTGGATAATAGTGTTGCGAATTCCTGGGAGGCAGAAATCACAGTTACAGTTTTCTGGACTCCTGGACAAGAAAGATTTGTGTTTTTTGTCACAAACAACAGAAATGTTGCCAAAGCTACGGAAATACGACCCAAATCGTAAATAACTGGCGTTTCCCTTAAATCACTGTCTCATTCATTCATAATCATCAATTCTTGATCATCTTTGCAGTGAAGAAAATGACTCCTCTCTTCTGTCCCTGCAGCGGATGCTATTCATTCACATGTTTTTGTGGATGGCCAGTACCCATCATCCACATCACCGGGGGTCCCTCACCTTCGTTTCAACCGCAGGGCCAGTGAGGCCAGCCTAGCCAGCCAGGTGTCAGGCCTAGCTGACTCTTACACCGCCTCCAACATCGCCACGAGTGAGTTGACCTCTAACCTCCTGCGTCTGACCCACGTTTCGGTCTACGAGCTGGCGACATAGGTGCTGACGTTCTCATTTCCTCCCTCCAAACATGCCCCCGGCACACAAACGTGAAGTCAGCCCCACGAAAAGGCCCGGTCTGCTGTCTCAGCTGGCTCTACCCTACAATAAATTTGCCTCTCGGAGCCCGTCCGCGCGGTCGCGCCAGAAACTCCGTCAGGTGTTCCCGAAACCCAACGGTGTGGCGTCTGAGCAGAGCTCGGACGTTAGTTCTGACATGACCTCTGACCTCACCGATGTCACCTCTGACATCACAGACATCAGCTCGGTGCCCCCATCAGCCGGGGCGCTGAAGAACATAGAGCAAGGTACCCTGGGAGCTGTAGTAAGAGGGCATGAGGACAGGATGCTAGGCTCCAGCCTCATTCCCTGTGCTCTGTCCTTCCTCCTCTGGCATCTTCCGCTCCCAGATAGTCCTCCTCAGTAGCTTCCAAAAAATAACATACAAGACCTGTAATCCTTATGTGACTTCTCTTAAGCTCAGTTTCCTGAGAACCACTTCTGTGCTTTCCTTTGCAAGACTACCAGAAAAGGACTTTTGACAGGGTTCTCGCGGAGTCTGAGTTTTCTTGCAAGAGTGCGTTCCAAACCTCCTTACAACTCATCACTGTCCGTTTTTAGTCATAGTTCGGAGTCTAGTACTTCCTAGTGCAGCCCTGGAAGCTGTGCTATCTTTTAACTCCCTCCAGTTTATGATAACCCTGTACTGTTCATCTCTGCATGAGCAAAATGTAGATCTGCAGTAGACATGTTTTTAACCGCATCACAAGATACTAGATGCACTTATTTCTAAACTGGCTCCCTCCACCCCCCCATATTTTCCTCTCTCCCTCACCGCTGTAGTTGCTTCTCGGTGGTGGGGCAGTAAGAGGATGGACTACGCCCTGTACTGTCCTGATGCCCTGACAGCGTTTCCCACAGTGGCTCTGCCTCATCTCTTCCATGCCTCCTACTGGGAGTCTACAGACGTCGTCTCTTTCCTACTCAGACAGGTTCATAGAGTCTTTCTATCATTAATAATAGTAATCGTTTTATGTTTCATCTTACCTTTAAATTGAAAGTGTATTTTTAAGCCATGCTAGTACTGTGGCTCCAACAACGGGGATCCACCACTTTGGTCCAGACTGAAATATCTCAACGACTATTGGATGGATTGCCATGAAATTTGATATAGATATGGGATGAATCCTTGAAGCGCTTTTACTCTAACGCCACCACCACTAGCATTGTCATTGCGAGAATATTAGCATTTAGCTCAAAGTACCACAAAGTACAGAGCCACTAGCATGTAGACTCTGCAGACTCTTCTCTTCTCTGTGGCTGTATTTGCTTCTTTTAGCTCAATAAAGTAATGGTACAGAAAACAGAATTTCTGTAGTCTATACCCATTTTATTCTACTCATTTTTGTAGTTTATAAGTAGATTACACTGTTGCAGTTCTCCATCTTTTTCTTCATACTGAACATTCAATCTAGAGTTTAGTGCAAAGGACAAAGCCATAAACCTTCTTTGAAGCATTGAACACTTCAGCCAAAGCTAACATGATGCTACGGCAATTTATCGTTTGTTTTTTTTAACGAGCATTTAATTTAATTTCATTCCCTACTTGAGTACGAAACTGGTTCTGGGCTATTTATTTAAAAGTTATTACCTTCCCTAGGTGATGAGACATGAGAACTCCAGTATTTTGGAGCTGGATGGTAAAGAAGTGTCTGAATTCACTCCATCCAAACCCCGTGAGAAGTGGCTCCGCAAGAGGACTCATGTTAAAATTAGGGTAAGAGCTCTCTTTGTTTTTAAGTGCATTTCCTACAGAAAATGTTTTGGACTGAAAGGAACTGCAGAACCTTTTTCCATTTTAGATGAAATAATGTCATTTCTTCTCATTCTGGTTTAGTCAGCATCCACAATACCTCCATTGGAAATGTGGACGAATCTCCACACTGAACCTGTTACGTACAAAAAAAGCAGTGTTTAGTTGGGGCTCCTTGTTTCATTTCAGATGTCTATCAGTTGTTAGCAGTTCCACCAAAGAGAGATTCTCCTTCTAGATTTATCACCTCAAAACTCCTCTGATTCTTCTTGGACCCCTAGTTTGGGAACCTCTGGACTAAACTAGCTAACTGTGTATAAAGTAGTTAAAACTTGCTAACAGTATATAAAGTAGCTAAAACTACTGTATATAAAGTAGTTAAAACTAGCTCCACCTCGAGCAGCTACAACAGTACAATGCTGCTCCAACATTGATGGATCGTAATGACAAATATAATAATATATCTGTCACAGGAGCCACTTTTTTGCAGATTAAGTATTTTTACTTTTGATACTTGTATTGTGGGTTAGGGTTATATTGTGTGTTCTTTTATATTGTTTATACTTTGTTCAAATACATCTGCTCCAGTTGGAGACAAACTTCATTTCTGTTGTTGTGTGGCCTTATTACAATAAGAAAATGTAGAAAATTCCAGTCTAGGTGAAATTTCAAAATGACTCAAAAACAGTTGTATTTCATGGAATGAGTTACCATAGTGATCTATCAGTGAAATATAATTAGTTTTCCTGCCTGGTACCTAAGACAGGTCAATGGCACATATGGTGCCAAATGTGCCAAAATGTGCCCAAATGGCACAATTGCTGGTTTCGCCTGGAAATATCTGTGCTAAAATGTGTATTAAACTGCTTAGGATCACTTTTTTAGCATCAACTTTTGCACAGTTACTTATCAGATATTATTCTAATAAGTCCTACAAAGTTTAGGCTCATTCCTTGATGTTTCTAATGTGTTTTCACTATAAATAAGGTGTTTTTTTTTAGGCGGAGGTAGAAATGTCAGTTTTTCTACTGTGTTCCAGATGCATTTTATCTGACAGAGTATAGACACCTGAATCCCTGACACTTCTATTGTAATCTCCTAGGTCTTGGCTTTTTTTTGAGACCAAGATTATGCATATAGCCTTTGTTGTTGTTAATATATACTCAATTTATGTGGGCATGTAATTTCAGGAAAATAGTTAGGAAAAATAGGCTTAGGGATGATCAGGTTAAGTACATTTAGCTGATAATACTTAAGTAGAGGTTTAAATGGAGGACTTTAACATTGTTGTATTGGTACTCTTTGTAGAGGATCTCAGTACAGTACTTCTTCCACCACTGCATGCACCCCCAGAAAAACTCCTGCAGGAGGATAGAGTGGTCCAGTTGTGCCTGATAGGCAGAACCCAGGGCAAAAAAGTCACCAAATAACTTGCTACTGCTCCTGAAGCTTAATTCCCGAGGTTAATTTATATTTTTAGACTTCGCGCTTTTCTCTTCTGGATTTTGGCAGCTGCACAGTATGTTTAGAGACTGTTATTTTGACAGATATTACGATTGCGATATGATTCACGATTAGTGGGAATGATCATTTCTGCATCACGATTTTTATTTTCACTGAAAAAATCATGATGATGTGATATTTTTTGGGGTCTGTACCGAACAAACATGTTTTCTTACATCTGGAGAACAAGATTTGTAGGCCGGGGCATCTCTGCAGCACTATATTATAACGCTGTCTTGAGCTTCTGCGTTTTGATATTGCACTTGGCCATATTGAAAGTAAAAAAATATTTAGATTAATTGTGCAGCCCTAAATCAAAACAAAAGTGTAAAAGTGAGGATGTTTCTGATTTCCTGTCCTGTCCTCTGTGTGTCAGAATGTGACGGCTAACCACCGTGTGAATGACGCTGTGTTCACGGAGGACGGAGCCCAGATGGTGACGGGACGTTTCATGTACGGCCCTCTGGACATGGTCACCCTCACTGGAGAGAAGGTAATGACGAAATCCAGCTGTGATGTACCAAAAAAAAGAAGACGAGTTATGTAATCGCGCCACCATCTGTGTCATTAAGGCCGTACAGAGTCGTACAGAGTGTTGAAAGGGTATTTGTGTCATTTCCTGCAGATTGACATCCACATCATGACCCAGCCTCCCTCTGGAGAGTGGGTGTACTTTGACACAGAGCTCACCAACAGCAGCGGACGCGTCTCTTTTGTAATCCCTGACAGCAAAAAGCTCGGTATCGGGGTGTATCCTGTCAAAATGGTGGTCAGGTATGCTAAGTCATTGTTATTTCACGTTAAAGAAAAAGAAAAGGATATTTTTCTCATAAATCTCACAATAACTTCTCTTTTCCACCTTTCTCTGCCGTTTTCTCTTGCAGGGGTGACCACACGTTTGCAGACAGCTATCTTACTATTGTCCCACGAGGGACTGAGTTTGTCGTGTTCAGTATCGACGGGTCCTTTGCTGCCAGCGTGTCTATAATGGGCAGCGACCCGAAGGTTCGAGCCGGAGCCGTGGATGTGGTGAGGTAAGGATCACACCCACGACTCTCTGTAGGTTTATTCTGCAGTAACATACACCAACACACGGGTAATCTATATATCTCTATTACACCGTTAACTGTAAAATGCAAATAAATTCAGCCAGTAGCTCCCTCAAACTTTGCTAAATTGTCGGGTTTTGTTGTGGTAAATACCAAAGCACGTACTACTTGCATATTGTATTTTTGTGTGTATATATATATATACTGTACATAATGTATGTATATATACGTAACTGTATATCTTTCTTTCAAACGTAATTTAGTTTTTACTTTTTTATTTCTTCCATTAGTGCTACTTTTTATTTCCTTTGTTCTGTTTTATAGCCGGTTTTATACATTTTTTATTATCGTGTTCTAATTTAAAATACTTGAATATTTGTTTATACGTTTTCTGTGTGTGTAACGTGGAGGGGGCATTGAAGCTTTGTCTTTACTGTTTTATTTGTTCTTTACATTCTGCTTTTCAGCATGCACTCTCCGCCAAGGAACTGACTGTTTATAGTAAATGGTTGCAAAGTGAGATTTGGTGGAAAGCCTCTGCTCTTTAAAGGACCTTTAAAAGAATCTGAGCGGCAATGGGGATTCTGCAGGAAGAACTAACCCCCCCCCCCTTTAATGAAGACATATATAAACATTAAATCTTAGTTAAATAAAAAATACTAAAAATATAGCACATAAGGAGGAGGTTGGGTTGGTTGAGCCACAGTGAGCTTATAGTGAGTAATAGTGAAAAATGTCAGGTTACAATGGCCGACCTGTACACCTGCATGAATTTAATTGGATGTTTCCACTCAGCTGGTAGCCACACAGCTGTGAATTAGCCAGCGATGGTGAAGCATGAACGAAACAGCTGATGCCAATCAGCTAATGCAATTGCCACTAAAGTGCTCGACCCGAACTAATGCCGCGCTCCATTTATTTTGTCATGGCTTGCAGATACTGGCAGGACTTGGGCTATTTGATAGTGTACGTAACGGGTCGTCCTGACATGCAGAAGCAGCGTGTGGTGGCCTGGCTCTCTCAGCACAACTTTCCTCATGGCGTCGTCTCCTTCTGTGATGGGCTGGTTCACGACCCGCTCCGACACAAGGCCAACTTCCTCAAATCCCTCATCAACGAGGTAAGGAAGGCGGCTGTGAATTTGAGGCGGCGTTATAATAACATCCTTGAAGTCTCTAAAAGCTGACCTCCCTCTGTGATTAGGCCCACATGAGGATCTTTGCCGCCTACGGCTCCACCAAGGACATCTCTGTGTACTCGTCTATCGGCCTACCTCCGTCCCATATCTACATAGTGGGAAGGCCCACGAAGAAAATGCAGCACCAGTGTCAGGTATGGAATAAATCCTGATTCTTGTGCTTAAATGTACTGCATTACACCACATCAGACAGATAAAGCACATTAGTGTTGCTCTGGGCAGCGGCGAATCGATGGTCATGAATATGCACATTCGTTCATCATAATCAACATTTAGCCATCTGCTTTGTTGGACAGACCCAAGTTTTCAATCTTAATCAATACCAACTTATACTTAAAATGTTAGACAGCCAATCAGAATGCAGTATGGGCAGGACAGCGGGAATAAGCATTGTGATCTTTTACTTTAGTCAAAGTACTAGTACAGACAATGTAAAAATACTCAAATAATAAATGTGTGGGTAGCATTTTACTGTTGTAGCTGATTGAAGTGGAGCTAGTTTTAACAACTTTATACACGGTTAACTAGTTTAGTCCAGTGGTTCCCAACCTACTGTAGGGGTCGGGCCCCTCCAACAGGTCACCAGATAAATCTGAGGGGTTGTGAGATGATTAATGGAAAAGAAGAAAAAACAAACTTCTGTCACACATATTTGTAGTAGAAATTGATTTCTGGGGCTTTTGTTCTAATCTTTGCTTTTTTTTTTGTGAAATATTGAATAGTTTTAGCTCAAACTGTTATTTTATATCAAGGTATCGAGTTCATTTATTTGCCATTTCACAACACAGGGTTGCACAGTGAAATGTAAGTTAAATTGTAGCCCCGTCATGCTACACACATATAGAACACACAGTATATACATTTATTTACATTTAGAATAGAATAAAATAAATTAAACAACACATACAGTTATTTACATACCTATACTTCTGTAGTGCATTCTTTAAATTTGAATGAATTGAAATGAATGAAACCATGTGAGAGGTTTAGAGGAGAAATGACTTGGGGCCCCAACTGCACACTGCTTTTTTGTAAGTGGTCCAGAAAGGTTGGAAACCACTGATTTAATCTTAGCAATGTATTGTATTTTATAAGCTTATCATATGTTTTTTTTTAATGTAAAATCTTAATCTGAAAAGTAACTAAAGCTGTCAGATAAATGTAAAAATTACAATATTTCCCTCTGAAATGTAGTGGAGAAGAAGTATGGTACCCAACAATTGGACTTAAGTGCAGTACTTGAGTAAATGTACTAGTTTGTTACATTGCACCACTGTGTTCAGTAGGCTATGAAAAGGGTTTTATTGTCATTGTGTGTATGTTTTAGAGCTCTGTCACTATCAGAGGATTTTCGAGCTCCTCATACGGGTTAGGAAACCAAATTAGATTGACTTCACGTCTCTTCCAGTTCATCCCGGACGGCTACGCTTCCCACCTGTCCCAGCTGGAGTACCACCAGAGGTCAGTTCCTGCCAAGTCCGCCGGCACCCGCATGGTCCTCCGCAAGAGCAGCTTTGGGTTGGGTGCAGCCAGCGGAGACTTCCTCCGCAAACGCAATCACATCTTTCGCACCATCTCGTCTCAGCAGCCCGGAGGGTCGGGGCCGGCCTCTCCCAACCAGCCGGGGCGGACTGAGCGTACGCTGAGCCAGTGCGAGATGGAGCGGGAGCGAGGGGCCGGGGCGGCAACCCAGAGGAGTATGAGTATAGCTGCAGGGTGCTGGGGCCGCAGCGGGAGCACCAAGGAGGGCAGCGGAGGGTTACTCGGCCCTAAATAAGGTCAAAAATGGAGCGGTGGTGTCAAAAGGGCCCGGCCTGAGCCACCATGATCTCTGGACTGGACAAAGAGAGAAGGGTGGAAGAAGGGGAAGTGGATGGAGGGCTTGTGTTTTAGAAATTTTAAGGGAAGGGATGTAGCATGAACAACACTCTTGATTGATCGTTAGAGAATTGGGAAGGAGGGATAGAGAGGGATCTGTCCAGGAGGAGTGGACTAATCAGGCCAAGTGGGATCCAGCCAACAAAAGACAATACTGTAGCATGACTCTTTTACAGTAATACTTTTATAGGATACATCACTACTATTTAAAAGATGACAAGGAAGGATTAAATGAAATATTGTAAGCCTTAAACTAATCTCGTATAACGGGACCCGCCCACCTCCCCTTTCCGAACACACACACACACAATACACCGTCCTAGCATTCGCACTCATGAGCTCAGGACCAACTGCAGAGCCAGATTCATCTTCAAACAGTCAAACATGGGTTTGAGGCCAAGTTGATTGGCAGCCATGGCAAAAAGCCAACGACTTTCACTTCTGTTTCTGTCCCGCTGTCATCTGAGCGACACGTTTCAAACACAACACCCAGAAATGACTGGCAGTAACACGAAGGAAGGAGAGCGGTAATAAGGAAATAAAGATTAACATCTTAAAGAGCCAGGTCATCCAAGTTACAAAAAAGACTGACATATTTTCTCGCTTACCTCTAGGGGTTACCTAGCCATGCAGATCATTTTGGTTTGTTTGTCAAGGATTTGATCTATCTGAGATTACTGCCTCCAGCCCAATACAGTACAGGATAATAACATTTTCAGCTACTTTCTACTAAAGTAATTGTCTCTTTTGAAAAATGTTCACAGTGAGGTCTGTGGGATATGCAGAGTAATGATGACACTCACTCTGGATGGACGTTTATAACCGCTGTAGCGGCTAAATATTTGACCTCTAGTGATGGTAATATTGGACGGGCGGTCGGTCGACCGCTTTGGTCAAGACTGAAATATCTCTTCAGCGGTTTGATGGATTGCCATGAAATTATGTAGAAACATTCATGGTCCCCAGAATACCATGAAAATTGGTACGTGTCAAAGTCTGAATTTGTCCAGCACTTTGGTTTATGAACAAATTCCTGAAAAACTAATGACCTTATTGTCAGCCGCAGCTATACTTTGTGTTTAGTGCTAATTAGTAAAAGTTAAACTAAGATGGTGAACATGGTAAACATTATACCTGCTAAACATCAGCATGTTAGCATTGTCACTGTAAGCAAGTTAGCATGCTTACATTGTAAGCATTTAGTTCATAGCACTGCTGTGTCGAAGTACAGCCTCACAGAGCAGCTAGCATGGCTGTAGACTCTTAAGTCTGGTTTAAATGTAAATTTTCAATGCTGTGAGCGCCACAAACAAGATTCCATTCACCTCCATTGTAATGAGGCGGAGACAGAAATCTTTAAAAAAAAAAGTTGGCCACATAAAACTAAAACTGCCTGCACGGCTAGATACCACTAGAGATAGTGAGTCAGAAAGTATGTATTATTTTGTAATTATGGGTGAACTTATCCTATGAGTGCTGGATTTGAAATCATGAAATATATTCTATCAGAGATGAAAGTACTTCTTGTCTTAGTCTCAGAACAATTTTGTTCATCACTGATATGCTACATGTATTTAAATACCTAATGTCAGCAGGTTTCTAGTCCAGTTTTCATTCCACTGTGTGTGAGACTCTGTAGTATTATCCCTTTCAGTGTGGCCTCTGGGCCATCCAAGGCCTTAATATCTAACAAGACACTTGCTCCACAGATGGAACAGAAAGCAGAAAAACAGGGCATGCAGCATTAAAGCAACAACTGAAACTCTGTACAGTCCACAGCAACAATCCCTTTATATATTCATCTGCTTGCAATACCTCTGATCCACCTGTTGGTGGTGTTCTGTTTCCCACATGTGCTGCTGCTGGGAAACACTTATGTGGTGTTCCCCAGCTTTTTGCTCTTTTTGCTCGTACAGGATGGACCAGTTTCATTTCAGGCTGGACCCTGGGAGGGACGGAGGAAGTATTTCTGCATAGCTTTCACTTACGGAAACCTGTTAATCTTTCAGTATTTTTACCAAATGGACTGAAGAATGGGCAGGAAGCGATTCAGCATGAATGTTGAAAAGACTGGATTGATCCTTTTGGTGGTGCCCACATGAGAGTAAACATTGTTTTGTTGCTTCTGTCTACTGAACTGAGTATTTTCATACAAAGGGGATGTAGAAGAAGAAGCCACCTCACATTTCTGATCCAAAAACACAAATGTTGTGCACAAATTAGTCAGATTTTCCAGTGCTAATGCCACCCTCGTTCATTAAAGGATAGATTCGCAATGTTTCAAGTCGCTCTCAAAACAAAAGTCAGGTGTCCATGTGAACATTGAAACAAGTTTTGCTTCGTGTTTATACTGGCCATTAAAAGATTTATAATGCGCTTTCAATGCGTGCACAAATGTATTCAAAACTTTATATGAAGCTAACACGAAGGTTCAGCAGTCTGAATTTTTGACTCTTGGACCATCTCAAACATGTAGTAGGCATTCAGGTTAAGGCCTTAGAATGGTTTAAATCGTATCTACAACTTAGATCAATATGAGTTATAATTGCTTCAGCTACTGTGTCATGTAGAGGTGTACCCCAAGGCTCCATCCTAGGCCCTATTTTATTTTCATTATATATGCTTCCACTGAGCTCTGTGTTTTGAAAATTCAACATCCCTTATCATTGCGACGCAGCAAGAAAAACCTGTTCCAATGTTCAAATGGGCACGTGACTGTTATTTCAAGGCAGAGTTTAAAAAACTGTGAACCTATCCTTTTAAAACCATGAAAGCTTTCGGAGTAAGGATGTGTGGAGTGGTTGTAGCTCTTGCTCACTTCATGTTACTAAGCTGTTGTTTTATACCCAGCTTCCACACAACGCAAGAGTGTGTTCCCACTCTTTGTGTGATCAGCAATGTCTTCAACCCACCACAAAAGCCAAAATCATTCTCTTAATACTGTAGTTAATCAACTGTGTAACCTCATTGTTGTTTTTTGCACTAGATTACGGTGGAAATATACTGTAGTTACCATCTCATGTTGCTGCATTTGAACACCTCTGAAGTGCATGACACTTTTTCATAATTTCAGGCTATACTGTATGTGCAGGTATGCACACGTCTGTACATTTTGTAAGGATGTGAAAATAATGTAAGTAAATGTGCCAAACAGTATTTAGACCAGGGGTCGGACACCGTGGTTCCCCCTCAGACACAATCAAGACAACTGCAACCCCCCGACACCCCTGTCCTCCTTTTCTCCTATTATTATTCTTTGTCTATCTTCTATTTGGTAGATAATCATGCTATAAGTTTTGGTCCAACAGTTTGGGAGATGTAACCAGGAAGTAGAATGTTGCTATTGCAACTTGAGCCCTGTTTTTTTTTTTTTTTTTAAGCTTATATTGGTTTAGGTTTTGGCAAATGTTGTGTTGTTAAGCGGGCGAAATCAGCAGACCAACTACAATAACTAACTTTCCCTTATTTCAGAACTTCAGAACACAGTTTGAAAACCCCTTATTTAGACTGTATCCAACTTTTTATTATAGTAAGAAGGGGAGAAGTGTACTGAGAGCATTACTTACTGTTTTGACTGGACTTTGATTGTCGGTGAATAGCACCTTTTTAATGTAATGTCAATGTCTGAGAAAGAAAAGTGGCTTCAACAGAAAACTGAAGATGTCTCTTTAGCTTCGAGTTGAGTGCAGAGGTCGAGCGTGTTGCTGCAATCGTGGACAATAGGCTATTTTGCAAGGAGTCGTAGACTTTTGCATTGCGCTTCTGTTGTGCTGTGGGTGGCAGGTTTTTGGCTACAAACACATTGCTCCCCTTTGTGGCCGTTTGGCTGCTGAGTTGAATGTTTAGGAGCCGTGGACGTGTCGGTGTACATATTGTAAAGATGTATATGTAGGACTTATACGTTTGAGAGTTATTTATTTACCTAAAGATCATGATGTTACTCTGGACATTTCAGGTGAAATATATTTGAAATATGTAGCATTTTGTTAGTTACTTTGGCGGCCGTTAAGGCTACGGACCAACACAGGACGGTTTTTGTTTTTACCAGTGCAATATTATCGTTCCAATCACAGCCAGGCAGAACCACTATCACAGCAGGGGCACAAGCTACCACAATACAAACTACAGGCAAATCACAGTCTGAAATCATACACACACACCACCCGCAGATGTGCTTCACACCTCGTGAAAACTATTTATATTTGAGCTACTGTTGACCTCTGCTGTCTCTTTACAACAGTCAACTGCTGAGCATTTTATAGGACTTACTGTACCTATTTTTCAAACTGGAGTATTTTACAAAACCTTTGAAATATAACTGGAGACTGGTTTTTCAGTCAGCAGTGGGTGCATGAAAAAGTGAAACCCCATAACAAAGCAGCTCTATTTAACAAGCTGTTGCATGTCATCTAGTCAGACTGGAACTACTTAACCTTCATGCTCAACAATGATAAAGCAGTTGTGCTGTCCACTGTGTCCTTACTGTTTAATAATGAAATGTATATCAAAACATTCTGCCTATTATATTTGAGATTATTAAAATGTTTGACCCATTTGGATAAGAAGTAATACACTTAGAGACCTACAGACGTTCACCCTCATCTCAGTTTTAAAATACACAGTCCAGTATTAGTTTTACACCTTACAACAAAACGTTTTGTGTGGTTCCACTTTATAATAACGCACCCTTTATTATAAGGAGGTTATAAGTTATAACTAACTGCTTTATTAATGGTTAAATGAACAGTTTGACATTTTGGGAAATACACTAACTTTCTTTCTGGCGGGACGTCAGATGAGAAGATCGATAATCACTCTCATCTGTCAGCAGCCGATTAGCTTAGCTTACCACAAAGACAGGGAGCAGGGGGAAACAGCTAGCCTGGATGCCTAGCGAGGTCCTATAAATGCTTCGGCACGTAAGCCACCATAAAACAGCTAATTATCATTTTTACACCTCAGCTTTGGTACAGATTAAATAAGGCATGGCGAGAGGTGTTGGTAGGTGGATTTTGTTAACTTTGTACTTAGCCAGGCGAGCTATCTTCCTGTTTCCAGTCTTTATGCTATGCTAAGCTAAGCCAACTGGCTGCTGGCCATAGCTTCATGTGTAACGGACAGTAATGAGAGTGGTATAGATCTTCTCATCTAACTTTTTTTGACAGAAAGCAAGTAGCGTATTTCCCAAATTTTCAGACGTTCATAAATGCTTCAAAGTTCAGTTTAACATTTTTCAACAATCTGACAACTGAAAATCATTTTTTATTGATGGCTTATAACTGAACTATAAATGATTTTTAAACCATTTATAAAGCCATTACTCACACCCTAAAGATCCTGTATAAAGGGGTGCCTTATTAAGATTTATATGATTCATAATTATTTATTAATCCCAAAATGTTAACTTCTCCCACACTTAGTGGTAATCCAGCTGTACGATCAGTCATATCTTTATAAATACACAACTGAAATAAAACAAAACGAATACTGTAGAACTGTAGGTCTGTGACATGTATTAAGGTGTCCACATTTATTGTTGCAATAATTCATAAATATTTTGGATATGTGCAGTATTTGAAATTCGATTCAAATCCTCAAATTTACACTTATTATAAGGACACTTATGTATTTTATTTGTGACAATTTAAACTCTTCTATACAGCATAAAACATCCATAATTGGATAATAAACAGTTAAATGACAGTTGATAGCATAATATAACAGTTATAATCATATGTGTCATCATGGGTTTTAAAATACATTTATAAACAGTATTAAACCTGCCTGTGAATGATGTGTACATGTACGTAAACAGTTATTAAATGCTTTATAACACGCTGTAAGGATTTATTCATGTACGATTACAACTTTCGATGTCATTTTAATTTTAAGCACGTTAAATAGGATGGGTTATAGTTGTTGACAAAAACCATTACAAAACACTTAATAAATGTTACAGCTGATTACAACTACAAAACCTTACGGTGTTATAAACCATTTATTAAGTGTTAATATACTGCGTATACATTTTAAACAGGGGGCTTTAAAATAAAGTGTTTCTCCAGTATTTCTCTGTATTCTGTTAGCAGCTGTATGCAGATGGCCATATAACCTCTTTCTGCATAGTTTGATTGGAAAGTGTTACTCTTTAATTCACGACACTGACAACCACTGATAGAAGCACCGTGTGTACTTGGTTAACAACACCAGTATCAGAATTGCTCTTCTAAAGTGATTTTGACTCGCGTGTTGTGTTTTTGAGACATAGGATACAGTAGGTACGGATGTCTCCTAGTTCATGTGTTTAGGTAGATCGGGCGAACCTCTGCCCGGGCCCCCGGCTCTCTCTACCACTGTCTGTACTGTGGAATAAAAACATTTGGACCGTAACTCAACATGTGTATGTGTGATTTGATTAGACCCTATGGGCGGTAATCTCGGTCTGTTGGCACAGACATTGGTGCTTCCCAGTCTTTTCCTCTATAGTGCCACCAGCAAGGTGACCCCTTGTGATTTTGACTGAAATATCTGGACAACTGTTACACACATTCATGTTCCCCTCAGGATGAATCGTGTTACCTTTGGTGACCCCATGGCGGCCCTTTTTGTTTTTCTCTAGCACCATCATCTGGCCAAATGTTTCACTGTCCAATAGCCAGATGAGCTCAACAGTCACCAGCAAAAAAAAAAACCCAACAACAACAACATCGAAATCCACCAAAGTTCAGCCAGATTCTTATTATCTCAGCAGAAAACTCCTCGTCAGGATCCCAAGCAAACAAACATTCTGAGACTCACTGCAAAAAGTTGGCCAACAAAACCAAAACCAAGTGACCCCTCTTGCAACTCATAAACCAGCTCAGTGAGTCTGCGCGGAAACCCCGGAGTGTCCTCCCGTAGTCCGGCCGGTGGGCAGCAGTTGGCTCCGGGGAACGGGCGGCCTCGGGTCCCGGCTGTTTTAATGGTGGATTTAGGGAGTAATAATGCGGATCTGTAGACCGGGTGAACTACGAACGCCGGATTTGTTGCCAGGGGTCGGCGAGCTAACCGGCCGTCGCTCTTTTGGGCGGACTGGGCGTCTTCCACAGGTGAGTGAATGCCGCCATTTTAGATTGAAAACCCGCCATCGTCGAACTGGCTTAACGTTACCGGAGAAGAGTTGTGCTAACGTTACCTGTTTTAATTTGTTAACGTTACCTGTGGACTTAACTTGACAAAGCTAATTTTATGATGTTGAGCAGGTGTAAAATGTGCTTTGTTTAACATCTGAGTTGAGCTTCCTTTTGGCGGTCGGCCACGCGCCAGTTTTCCCGCCTAACTGTTAATTAAACGACTGTTAAAAAAAAACCCAGAATGGCGTCTTAAGAAACACTTAATTTTATCTCCAGTCCAGTTACACTCTTTCTGTCCCCCCCAGTGTGTTTGGATACACCTGCGGCTACAACCAGCAGGTGTATCCACTACTTTTAGCTTGATATTTTGACTTTGCTCATGCTGTCAGGTCAGTGTTGGACCCTGTAACCTTAGCAAGTTAGCTGGTTAAAGGTCAGCATCACACCAGTTTCTGATTTGGGTCGATTTCCCCCTTAAACACAAACATCTGGCTAAATCTATAATGTTTTAAATCACATTATACATTTTTTACTATTATTATTATTATTTGAGCCATTCCTACAAACTTTGCAGGTACCAGTGCTTGGGAATCACTGTACCATAATAACATTAAATGTGAATTATTCTGCAGCCTAAAATAGCCCCTATACACACACAAACACACACACACACACACACACACAGTACTGGGCAAAAGTTTTAAGCAGGTGTGAAAAGATGCGGTAAACTAAGAGTGCTTCCAAAAATATAACTCCATAGTTTTTGTTAAATCAGTTTACAAAATGCGAAGTGAGCGAACAAAAGGAAAATCTACATCAAATCATGCTGTTTTCAAGGCAAAGGGTGGTCACACCAAATATTGATTTAATTTAATTTCTCTTCTACTCATTCAATGCATTTTGTTAATTGGTGAAAATAAACTATCAACAAGCATTTTTTTTCACAGCTGCCTAAAACATTTGCACAGTACTGTGTGTTTGTGTGTGTGTGTGTGTGTGTGTATGTATATATGGGGAAAAAAAAGCACTAGACATTTGCTGTTAAAGATTTCCGTCTTCATTGGAACAAAAGGCAGAGTGCCACAGACGGTATGGAAGTCATGAAGTCGAGAGACTTACTGTTTTTTTCGGGTCTTTTCATGGGATTTGTCTACAAGAAGAAATATAGAATAACACAAGCCTTATCTTTTACCTCTTTTGTCAAAGACACAAAATATTTTAACAATCTTTCTGGAAATCATTAAGAACTCTAAGTTCCCACAAATGCTTATTCAAAATTCAGAATGATTTAACGCTCAACATAAAGTGTAAAATGCCGTGAATTAAATAAATAATAATCTGCAGTAACAGCTACAACAAACAGCTCTGTCATAATCTTAACATGTTAAAATTTCAGTTTTTACAGAATAAATAAAAACAAGTACAGCAACAAGAAGTAGCCTTTCTTTATTTTGGCAGATTAAAAATTACTGTTTCTGTAATTGTTGTATGGAACGCTCTGAAATCGGTTGCTTTGTCTTTGATTATAGTGCCCCCCAGTAGGCCAATTAATGTAATGCAAGGTTAGTTTTGTGTTTTAAGCTTTCTCTCAATCAAACATAATATTACATACAGTATCAACACAAACACACAGTGGCTCGTTTTACACAAACTCGACATGCCCCGTTCACCCCCGAGCTGAAACAAGGGGGTTGAACAGGAAAGAAATCCTCCAAATATTGCACAAAATGGCAAAAGTTGCTTATAAAATTGGCCAAAGTGAAGATAAGCTATGATTGACTCTATAAAAATGTATTTAAAACAAATAAATATTCACCTTTTTCTTTTTTTCTGTTTGTTTTAAAATGAAGCACTTGTGACATATCACACATAGAAAACCTTGTAAATACACTTCACAGAAGGATGGAAGAGCAAAGGCGGTCTGCTCCTTGGTTTTACGGATGGACGGATGATGGGAAGCGATGGCGGCCTGTACAGCGAAGACGTTGACGAGAGACCAAACGCACAGAGACGAAGACGGTAAGTCATAAAATCACAGCTGAGCTAAATCAGCTCTTTTGTCAACAGTGACCTCCTCAACGGCAGGCCCTCACCTTTCTGAACACAAGTCAATATTACAGTGAAATATCATATATTTAGTGGGTGTCTATAGTGCACGAGGCCTCTTCGGGGTTATCTGTTGGCTAGCTTGCTCCTCCTCCTGGAGTGCAGAACGGAAAGCCTTGACTTTATCTGAAAGGAGAGAGAATGTCACAGCACAGGTCACAATGACTGAACTATCAAGAAAGAAATGCATCTCTTTAAAACCTTGCCGCCTCATCTATCTGTTAAAAGTCACAGCTTTTTGTCGTTCAGACAGAGGTGACTTTTACGTTGATGTTCAGCTTTATTCAGACATGGCAGAACATTTACGCCGCAATGTTTGTGTGATATTTGGCGCCTGGTGCGAGAGAGAGAACCAGCGGTGCGTTTAAAAATGTTATGTCACCGAAGAAGACTGTTTCTGTTCTCTCACAGGCTGCATCATTAGCCGGGTTTCCATCCAAATTTGTATATGTTTTTGCAGATTATATTAGTGACACTGGCCCCCGCTTCTCAGTGAATCCACTGATACATTTCCACATCAATTTTATCAGTTAACGTTAGAGGGAGAATTCTGCTGCTTTTTTTATAATATCGGACAGCGCATAAGTATTGCATACTTCCTATTAGCTCCTATATGCTGTATGTATTTTGTTTTTTTTTTCCTGGATATTAATTTATTCATCCGTGCATGAATGAACACTGAAATTATAGGGAGAGACTGTTGGTCTGATTTATTACTGCGGCTGTAAGAGGTGTTTTTTTTTTTTTTTTTTAAATCCTCTTCGGCTCCTGTCACTCGACAAGGGTGGGAAAATAGTTTTTATAGACTGAAATTATTTTAGAAGAATCTTCTCAACATGCTAAAATTGTCTCTTTCACAGTGTTTCGTGGCTTATTAGCTTATTAGATCTTTTTGTGGGCACAAGAGATGAAGACTGAGATAAATTAATTAAAGGCGGCACAAGACACGCATTTCTCTCTCAGCTGTTTGTTTTGCTGCTGCAGCCGTTAATCTGGAGGCATTCATTTCAGACTCGTGTTGAAAGTGTCCATGAATTGGTAAAGGTCCGACCTGGTAATGTAAAAGTGAGCAGGGCACTTGTTCAGACACCGACAGATTTAACATTTAATTAACTGAACGGATGATCTTTACCTCTCAGCTCGGTGAGAATGTCTATCTTCTGATCGAGGATTTGTTCTAGTTGAGTTGCAAACGACTCGACGTCGTAGTCCACCTCCTCTGTCATTTCCAAAAGCACCTTCTCGTCTTCCAGCCAGCGGATCGACTCCTGTAAGGACACGATGCAGTTTAACACCTCTTGTGTTGTTCGAACTTTATAACGTGAGGCTGTTAAAGAGCACGGGCTACTTCACTGAACTGTGAGCACTTAGATCAGTGTGGACTACTTGAGGGGATCAGTCTGTGGGGGTCACATTTTAAAAGAGCTCTAGCTTGACATTTCAACATATTTCAGTAATAATTATTTGGGACCATCTTTGTGGCAGTGCTACGATAAAACTGTATTTTCCTGACCATGAATTTAGCTTTGTCTGGTTGTTTGTGGTATTTTAGTGCGAGTTTTTTGTCTAAATTAAGAAGTGCAAAAACAGTTTTGGTGGAAATTGGTTTTTAGATGTCACAGAACTACGTTTTGTTTCTGGCACAATGAAGGACAAACTAAATATTTGAAGACTAAAGAATATATATAATATATAAATAAGTAAATTAACAATTTTAATTTAATATTAAATACTCTCCATCCTGTACATGCATTAAAAAGTAACATTTAGTTTGGTTAAAGCAGGAACATCAATAAAACAGTCTGCTTGATCTATAAATGATTGATTCCTACAGTATCTGTCAGGGTTCATACATACATTGTGATTGATGGATTTCCAAGAAGTTAAATCAATTTTCATGACTGACCGTTACGTATAATAAAATACCCACAATAGTACATTTACACACAGTACGACTGGGGCAGTATCTTTGATCTTTTTTTAGTGGAAGCCTATTGTGGTGATGTCATTTTAGAAACTTCTGCTTCTCAAATGAATAATTCAAAACAATTGATAATAAAAACCTAAACAACAGAATGAGTTACTCAAGTTGTTGTTTTACACATTTTCCAATTCCAAGACTTTTGCAGGTTTTTCTTGCCCGTATGGTACAAACAAGAGATTGTTTTGTCCACAGCTGCTTTATGAAACTCTTCTCCTTCAGTTCATTGAATCCCTGTAGACACCTGAAGGCAGCGGGGAAGGTATGTTGATTAAATAATGTGCAAAAGACACCAGGCTGACACCCAATATGCAACATGCAAACTGTGATTTGCAAGATCAGTTTGACAGATTTAACTAATCAAAAGAAAAACACTCTGCTTGTGATCGTGCACGGCAATCATTTGTGACCTGCGTGTAGGAAGCACTCTGAAACGGGCCCCTGGTCGGCTTTAACTCGGTACTCTGACTGTTTATGCGGGAGACGTCAGAGTACCAGCGCTCCTCAATCCTGTGCATCATCATGGCCTTCTTTTTAACTGTTTAGGAAGGACGGCGTTTAATGTTTTTTAAATTTGAACTGCATTACAGTCCAAACACCGCTGTGTCACATCAGTTACAATATCATGTGACGATTTACGGTGTGAGCTACAGTATTGAGTATTGATATCATATAAAAAACAGGTTCAACAAACTTAGTGTTTCTATTATTTATTTATTTCTGTACAACTTAAGTATTAAAAAATCCCCACACCAATCTGCAGCGTCTAGCTGCACCATCCAGACAAAATGACTTCCTGAAGAGGCGTCAATTCATTTGTTGAGCTGGGGTGCGTTCAGCCCCGACAAAACGTTGATTTCAACGGAAATGGTGATACCTGGAACACCCTGTTGCGTACAGAAGCGCACTGCCTTCTTAATATGGTGCGGTTTACTTGCACATCGCTGTGCACCCACCAAAGGAGAGAAAATGAGCCTCAAAGCCCGTTTAAAAACAACCCAGTTCAACCCAGAAACCGTAGCAAGATTGTGCACACCGTTTTCAAATTGAACGTGCCCCAATAGATGTCATGCTTCCCTGCGATTGGCTATGAGACCAACGATGTGATTTGCTGAGAGTGAATTTATGAATCTGATCTATATTCCACTTCAGCCAGCCCGTTTGCTCTTTGCGCTGCTGCACAGACATGAACCATTTCCGTCTGTGAGCCTAAGACCTACCACTGTTCAAATAAAGGCTCTACTGTACCTGGAAAACCGCCCTGTGGTCCTCCAGAACCTGCTCCTCCATCTCCACCAGCTGAGAGACGGCTTCATGGAAAGTGAAGAGCTGCGGTGAAACCTCTTCCTCCTAAAGAGAGAACGACCATGTCGCTTTACATCAGTGACACCGTGACAAGAGGGTCTGCATTTTGGGATCCAAAAGCAGTTTGGGGATGCATTGCAAACTGCTGTTAGCGCATGTCTTACTTCTGGAGCAGGCATTGGAAGTTCCTCTTACACTTCGGCTCTCTGAAACAGCCAGTATGATCAGGAGGAGTGATTACAGCCAGCAAAAACTGTTTCACTGTACATACGGGAATGTTACTTTGCTACTGCCTTATTAAATCAAATAATGATTCGTTTCCTACGCCGCACTGTAACCTTTACTCTTCAGTTTATCTTTTTATTATTTTCTATTTAACTCTTTTTTTTTTAAAATGTATTTTTATATTGCCCTATGTTATGTAAAGCACAGCCTTGCTGTTGAAATGTGCAACACAAATAAACGTGCCTTGCAATGAGTATTGTTTTAAGTGTGAACCTGTCCTTTAACTGATGTGTTAAATCAAGCTTACATACACCTGAGTGAATACGAAGCTTACGTTCTGTTCACAGAGCAGCTTCAGGTCGTCTCTCTGTGGGGAGCTCCCGACTCCCCACTGAGCCTCCAGCACCTCCAGCTGGTTGACGTGTCCTCCCTGACGGCTGTCGATCGCTGCTGCGGGGTCCACTGTGAGCTCCTTCACCCTGACAACACATCAGTGCTGCTCGTGAAATAACTACTGCTGAGGCAACACTGTTGGTACTGACTGGTTGGTAGTTGCATGCAATATAAAAGACATGTCGCTGGGTGAAAATGCTCAGCATGCCAGGGGAACAACAAACAATACAAACGGACTGACGCCATGCAGGTTTAGAGGAAATCAAGCCTGTAAAAAATAAACATAAAAAAATAATGGATGGTGGAGAAAACTGCAAAATTAACAAGAGAACCACATGAAAAAAGGCAGAAGTTATCCCCTCTACTAAGTTTGGGATTAAGTGATGATGAACCTGGGCCAATGTGCATTATCATATATATTTTTATGGCCCCAGTCATGAGTTTGGTAGCCTTCAGGTAAGCTCCCCTCCAGACATGTTTTAAGACATACATTTACTCTGCTTGGATAATAATTTAATTGATGGTTTTTCCAGCAAAAAGTTAAATTACCCGGTTAAACATTCTTCAAAACTTCACCTACTCCTACTCAGTCACTGAATGCTTCATTTCAAAAGTTTAACTGCCCGACACAAGATGTCTCCCATGTCACTGTAAAGTCGGTGTTTGTTTGCACACCACACTTGTGTAAGTTGACCCACGATTGGCTCCGAACTCTGTGATGCCACAAAACCGTGCTCATAAGAACATGTGTTAAACTCAGATTCAAGGTGAACACAGAGTAACTTTAGCAGATTAGGTGTGAAACCAGCCCTATTTACACCCGGTATTAACATGTAATCTGAATCTGAACACATTATCTGGATAATCACATCCGATTTCCTTTACATCTGGTTTTAAAGTGCGCTCGCGTTATCTCGATTCTGCCCACTTTGTGATTGGATATCAATGTGCAAATTTGTTAGGCGAGGCTGGCAGACTTATCAATAGACGTAGCACGTCTCCGCTCAAGGGATAATCACTTTTTGAAATGCCAGACCTGCTAGCTAAGGCTACTGCTACTACTTGTAGCTTTTGCCCAGCTTGGTTAAGATAGCAGGAAGAGGCGGAGTTGGGTGACCTTTCAACCTGCTGTGCAGATTTATTTTTTTCTTAAGAATGTGGTCACGCTGTATGGCTTGCATTTACACCTGGCCGAGATCCGATCACAATGTGAGCCAGACCATGTTCAGATATGGTCTGGCTGATCCCAAAGCGCTCTGCATGCATTTACACCTGTATTAACATAAGTGTAACCTAATCTAGATAATGTGTCCAGATACAGGTCGCATGTGTAAATGGGGTAATAGTGGCGAACTCTGCAAATAGATCACTCTACACAGTAAAAGGTCAAGAAGAAAACCACCTTTCTAACTGGAGGGGGACTTTAATACAACCTGCAGTTAAAGGATAAGGTTGGTGATATTCTATATTTTTGTTATTATCAACAAATCCCAAGAAAAGAACAAAACCAACAATGTGTTCGCTTGTCTCTCAATAGTTTCTGATTTCCCACCACCCTGTTTGAGGCACTCAGCCCCGAACCCGTTGGTTCTTTTTGAAGATGTAGTTCTTTAAAAACAGCTCTCCAATTTATATAGTTTCATTTCTTAAAAAGGCTAAGAAATGTCCTCAAACAGCCGGTCAATCAAACAAGAGGAAATAGTGCATTCAGTGGGGGCTATTTTCAGCAGCGGATTAATCCACATTTGGTGCTGTGGTGAGTGTTTGGGGCAGCAGGACGTTGTGTGTGGGACTGAGTCAGAATAAACTACAGTGTGTGTTCGTGGTGATGAAGGAACATGTCGCCCAGTACAGCTGTGAGACTCACTGATGTATTTTTACTAGTTTTTGGACAATGATGGAGCTCTATGGCCCAGAGGAAGGAGACCCATCAGGCTGTGATGGTACTTGTTGGCAGGATACATTCACTGTTGGTTTTGGTCTTTTCAATATAACACTTGAACTGAAATATACTTTCTATGGCTCTAAGTGACTTGGGGTAACTTCCAAATGGACAGGAAGCAACAATGATTGGTTGTTTAATGGGTAATGTGGATTATGTCATATGGGTGGTAACTTGTGAGGCGCACTGTGGAGAGAAGTGATGAGACGTAGTATAAAGTGATCGTACTCGTAAGTGGGGGAGAGCTCAGAGCGACTCCCTCCGCTGCCGCTCTGGGAGAAGGGGATGTCTGAGGGACTTATCCCAAACTCCTTTACTCTGGAAGCATGGCAGGAGAGAGACAGAAAAACACATAACCACAGAAGAAGAGGAGACGGGTCATGTCATGTCGTGCAACCATTCTCACATTAATTTAATTCAGTCAGCATGAACATGTGAGGAGAAGGAAGACAAATGGGGACACAAAGGGAACCAGGAAACCAAATGATTATAGATATAAACTGGTGCAGCGCTATTCTAGAGAAACAACTGCACCAATCAGTGTTCTTATATTAACAACAGGTCAAAGGACTGTGTGTAATGTGAAAGGTGTGGTTTGAGGTGACAAATCCCCAGAGAATTCTCATTAAACGCTGCACTTCCCCTCGGCTCTAGTCTTTTAGACTGTTTTCGCGCGTTGTTCTGGTTTTTATGGCCCACAACTTTTTAACGTTTTGGTTAACTTTTGCCGCCCTCATCTAACTCTTTGTCCAGCAGCAGCAGGCAGCTGATAAGAGCTCTGAAAAACCTACTGTACACTACCTCTACCTGCCCAGCACCAAACCGCAGACAGACATTACCTTTTTATGAAGTGATAATTAGGGAGTTTTCAATCTGATATGAATCAAAAGTTTAACTGGGACGATTCTTAAATTGACGTGAATTGATCAGCTTTTCGAACTACAAAAACACCACAAAGTGGCGACGTTTTTCACTCGGAAGCGACCTTTGAATACAAACACCAGCTGCAGAGAGCACATTAACCACATAAATCATTTCTAAATGGACAGCAAATTAAGAGATTTGCTAGTGTCAGAGACCTGCATGCAATATCTAAACCCTAGTGATAACGGCAGTGTTGTATTTGAGGAACAATGATTACTGCTGTATGTGTTGCCAGTTCTACCTACAAATAACAGCTTACACTAAGCTTTGCAGTGACTCTTAAAGCAGAAACATTAAAATTAGAATTGATTTAACTGAGATGATAAAATGAAAAGTCTAATCATATTTACATTATTTTGGAGTGTATTTTATATAAATATACACAGTCGGCTGTCACCCCCACTCTTGTGCTGTCTGGGTATGAAAGGAAATCCTTTTTTTAATTTTTAATTTTTTTTTTTAAAGCAGGAATCTCAAATCTCACTGAAAAAATAGATCCAACATGTGAAATCAGCATCAGAAGAAAGATTTCTCCTCCCTGCCTTTACAAAAGAGCTCAGTTTAGTGATTGAGGGTGTGGATAGTTGCTGTAGGTAGAGTAGAGGTGTGCAGTAAAGACATGTTTTTATGTAAAAGTCAAAGTAATACCAATAATCCTGTACAGCCACTGATGCTGGACATCTAAAATATGTAATCTTAATGTCTTATATTGTCCCCTTGATTTACAAGACATAGAAAGACCTTCTTTAAATTTAAAATTTTAACCTCTTCAAAAGCTTTTTTTTGTCCCAGCTCAGAACAGTCAGTTTTACCTGTTGGCATATCGCAGTGTGTTCAAGGTGTTTTCACACGACGCCATTCCAGGAGAGACGGTGGCAATCTGTGCAGGGAAACCAAACGTTAGATCAAGAATAATCAACAAATCTGCCAACCACCATCATATTTTAAAACACAGCTCTGCTTTCGTCTCACCATGCATGTCCTGGAGTTTTCTCCTATGAAGGAGTCTCTCAGCACTTGGGTTAACTTGCTGGCTCTAAACGGAGTGTGAGGTTTATTTCTTCCCAGAGCTCGAATACACTCCTGCAGGGAGGACATCATCAGGGCTGTGTTGTTTTTTTTAAATGCATAGCACATTAATATTGGAATAGTAATAGTCGACAACAATTATGGTAAATGCTTAACTGTGTAAAGTAATTAGCAAGAAAATTGAATGTATTCTTCGGTTTCAACTTCTAAATGTGAGGATTTGCTGCTTTTCTCTGTTTTATATCACATTAAATTAAATATCTTTGGGTACAGTATCTGAAGGGATTAATCCAGCAAATGGAAGGCCCTCAAACACACATCTTACAGGTGGGAGTCATTCATATGGATTGGTCATCTCTCTTCTCCCATATTGATGACTTCAGGTTGAGGGTGGAAGTAAACAGGCCTCCATAACTACGGTGGCTTCTCACTTATATACCTGCGCGTGTATTAAAAGGATTTTACCCGCTCTTGCCAGGAATTATGAGCAAAAGATCCTGTTAAATGTTGAAAATATAGTTATCAAAATCCCACTAAAATAAAGGTGAAAACACAGAAGTTTTCAACAAAATGTAGTCCAGTTTGAATAGATGTTTTTTAAACCTTTGGTAAAAATCCACCAGCTTCTGCTCCATGAAAAAAAGTGTAACTTAAATTAATCTCTATTAAATCCTCATGTTTGCATTCTGAGCGGCATGCTGGCAACGGACTGACCACAGACCGCTAAGCAGAGTTGCTTCCAGGCCGAAGAGAAACAACTGTTCAAACTTCACCGCAATGTCACTGCTGCCCAGGATCTAGTGCTGAGGAGGAGGAGACCTTTAGTGCCAGCAGGCTCTTGTTGATCTCGGCTCCTTCCAGGCGAGTCTGACGGTCAGCGCTGGATGTGTCTGCCCCTCTCTCATTCCCCGCCAGGTCAATAAGGGAGAACTTTCCGTGCATCTTCCCCCGCCGACGCAGAATGATCTGGAACACGGCGTGGCTCCGAGACGAGTGAGCGTTCGCCGAGGTCTGACCAGAAGTCCTGAGGAAGACACGGGGACAGAAAAAAGCCTCAGCTTCTTCTTGAGGACCAGTCCAAAATTTTCTGAACAAAATTTATAACTCCGCTACTCTCAAACTGCTGCTCTCGCTGCTGTTTTTATTTACACGACCATCTCCTACCTGCAGCTGTTTCCCATTTCGATGAGTTTGAGGACGTCCTCTGTGCATTTCACCTCCCTCTCCTGCAGCCCCACCACCTGCACCTGCTGCTTCCCGTCCTCCAGGACCCGTAACTTGGCTTTGCGGTTTAGCAGGTCAAACACCTTTTTTTTTTTTAATACAAATACAAATTGGTTCAGTGTTTCACCTGACGTCTCTACAGCTTTACTGTTCCCCATCAGGGCTTCTGCGACGTTTCTCTCCAAATGTCAGGCAAACTCTAAGCGACGGTTTGAAAAGCTCCAACAAATCACAAGCAGACGTGAATACACAGGGTTCTTGAACAAAGCCACGACAGAAAAATAAACTAGGAATAAAATTACTCCGACCTCAGAGTACAACTTCTTAATTATTTAGGAAGCGTGTTGCTGTTTTGACATAAATTAGACGATTGGTCGTTTTCCTTATCAGTCTGCTGTAATTGACAAAGGAAACGCAGAAAATAGTAAACATTTGTGTGTATAGGCAAATAATCTAGGTACGTATTTTAGCTCATATATTCAAAAATATGATGCCAAAATTAATATATTCCTGAAATCTCATATTGACCTATATTCCATTTGCTTAGTAGGCTGTGAAGTAAACATTAGCTACCATTCGCATGGCCTAACAAGACTGAGGCTCTGCTGTACGTAGGCACAAGGATGCTTTGAGCGAAATGCTAAAGTAAGCATGCTAACATGATGATGTTTAGCAGGTATAATGTATACCATGTTAACCATCTTTGATTAGCGTGTTAGTATGCTAGCGTTTGGTAATTAGCAGTAAATACAAAGTAGAATTACCCTAGTCAGCCTTATCCAATCATTTTCAGTGCTTACTGTTGTGCAGCAATGTCCACTTCCTCTTTCACTACGCCCCCGTGAACATATGTGACCTTTACATTTGGGCGAAAAATCTTCTGTAACTTGCCTCAAATATTATAGCCCCACAGTTGGCAAACAGAAAATATATAAATAATAATATTATGACTTCCATGAATGCAGCTTGTTTTTCCATGACTTCCCACTCAGCGGTGTGAAGAAGAAATGAATGAATCTGTGCTGTAGGGGCGATCAAAGATTCACTTATTACTGCTGAAGTTGTGACCCAAATCATCATAGCTGCAAAGCTGGATTTTCTGCCAGAAAGCGCAAAGGCTGCAAGGACCTTGACAGCATCTGTCTAATTTGCATCCAAACAAAGTCACTCAAAAACTGTTAATTTTTTAAATAATTTGTATCAGTTAAGAACACCCCTGGAGCTCTCACAAGTAGCAGCAGAGATAAGTTATTTCTTTAATTAAGAAAGTTGCTAAAATGCTTTTATGCCTGAGCCTAAAAGAGAACGTTTGGCCAGGGAGACTGATTTCCTACCCTGAGACGCTTGATAAATACGGGGCCTGAATTTGAAAGAACACTTGCCTCAAAGTTTCAGAAGCAACACAAACTCAGTCCTCTTCTGGAATAGATTCATTACTAGTGATGTTAAAAGACACTTGCCTTCCCGCTGTAAATCTCAAAAAATGTGGCAAAGATTTGGAGATCCAACTTCTTGTAATTTGGCTTCTTTATCATGAGAAAGACATCCCTGGCTGCACGGGGAAAGGAAAAGAGAGACATTGATTAAGTCGAATGGATTAAACAGCAGTGCAGAAGGAAGTATGGGCGAAACTAACCTGACAGTGCGTAGATCCCTTTAGAGCAGTCCTGGTTCTTTCCTGAAAAGTCCCCTCCCATCGTCTAAAAAGGAGATATCAGTTACGACAGGAAATGTGAAAACAAACGCTTCTCAAGTTAAAAACAAAGCACTCACATGTGTTTTTCCACTTCCGGTTTGTCCGTATGCAAAGCAGGTCGCCATCCCCCTCTCGAAAATGGTCTCAACCAGCGGCTGAGCGGTGAACCTGGAGCAGAAGCGTCGGTTAGCATGAGCAAATATATATAAATGAAACAATAACTTGTAAATGATTAAAACTCAACTCATTATTATAAAATGTTATTTCATCCTTCTTAGTTCATGGCACTTTTCATGACAGTGGTGTTGTCACCACCCACCGCTCGCTTGTTCAGCCAATCACATGTCCCCTGCCTTTTAAGCTAGCAAGCTCAAAAACTGCTCAACAACTGATTCAGTCTAGCTGCTGCTGTAAATGCACACAAACTACCATATTTTACTCATTTAGCTTAACAAGGCTGCAAATGCTACTCCCCTAGCTGGATAACTAGCTAATCTGGGTCGAGAGCTTGGTTTATTACTCAGCATCAAAGTGAAGATACAGTGTGAATGGCAGCAGCTAACGTTAGCTGGTTAATGCAGAGTTACTTCTTTCACACTTTGAATGAGTGGCCTTGCTAAGCTAAGGCTCAAAAGCTACATAAGTGTAGGTGTTCATTTTCAGCAGCAGCCTCTAATTGGTTGATTCAAAATAACGATCGTATTGTTGTTGCTCCGGCTAACAGGAGCTAACTGGCTAAAGTTGGTAGCAGTTGTTGAGCTGGCTAAGAGAGGCAGGGGGGTACGTGATTGGCCCAAAGGTGACAGGGTGGTGACAACACTGCGGCCATGAAAAGTGACGTAATGAAATAAAATCTTTCTTTTTTTTTTTAAGACTTTTTTTGTCTAGAGTTGATATGAACAGCTGATGAGAGACAGGAAATGTGGGAGGCCTAGGGGGGTGATGCCGCATAATGAAATAAAACAACATTAAATGTGGTGTTGAGGAAAAAAATGTATAATGAAATAAAAAGACTTTTGAAAAAGGGTATTTTGAAAAATCATTTCTATAATTAAGTAAAAATGTTATGCAGTAAAATTCAGTTATTATAAAAATGAATGATACCATAACATTTTATATTAATTGAGTCTCAATACTTAAATTATTACACAATTTATTCATGTGATTATGTCATTAAACCTTTTTTATTATTATTATTATTATTATTGAACATTTTGGGGTTCCATAGAAAAACACATTACCTGTAAACCATTTCATTGGTGGAGTTCTCATCAAAGGCGAAGTCAAATCGGAAAGTTTGGTTTTCCAAGTAGCGGGTCAGGTCTACTTTCTGCTTGGGCTCGTGGACCATTACCACGTCCTTACTGGGAATGGTGATCACATCCAAATCCTTCACTGAGATCTCTAAAAGAAACATGGACAAAGACCTTTTCCCCCCATTTTTGTTGTTTGTTGTCTGTACACATGCTACAAAGAAAAGGCCAGTTACTGATCCTATGTGTCCAAGACAGAACCCGAGGCCAATTTTAAAGAGGGCACGACTGCATAGAAATTCTAGAAAAAGACACGGTTAGATGCAAATTTTCCGAGGGGGAGCACAACTTAACATGAAGACGGAGTTCAAAATATTATATACAAAACATGAGGAGAAATTTGATGCATTAAAACTTTGTGTAGATTCATGACTAAAACGCTGTACACAGAAAGACAGAAATATGCAGACGCATCCTTTTCATCAGATTAAAAGCCGCACGTGCGCCTGATTCTGAATAAATCTCCATCATTGTTGAACGGGGCGCAAGTGCACAAGCCTCATTTCCACTCCCACAGTTCGCCGTAAATAGACATAAACGCCCATGAAGATCTGTGTTCATGTCGCTACCCGCTCCACCACTCTGTCAATGAGAAGATCGGCAAACAAGACGAGCAATTTCACCCATTGTGTCGAAGGTTCTCCAACAGCACCAGAACAGTGGTCATTACCCGCTAGTTCACCACGTGTGGCTGTAAACTGTCGCCGCGGTATCGCACAATATTTCAGTCGTTGTTATTAAATGTCAGAAGGATGAATGCAAGTGTTGTTGCAGGGGTAGGCAAGAGAGTAAACGTGGGTCTTGAGAGTTTCTGCTATTCTTTTATTTTCAGGGAGACTATTCCAGAGTCTTGCAGCTACTGAGAAGGCGCCGTCACCGAGTAGTTTCCGCCGAGTGCGTGTCGGAAGGTCAGCAGGCCTTTATCTGTAGATCTGAGGGGCCTAGCTGTACTGTACGGGGATAGAGGAGATGTAGCTCGGCACGTGAGCATTCAGGGCTCTGAATACGAACAGAACGGGAGCCAGTGCAAAGATGCTCCCTTTTTATTTATTTATTTTTTTACGTCTGCATACGAGTCTGGCCGCAGCATTCTGTACCAGTTGTAAGCGGTGAACAGAGGCCTGGTTTACACCAAAATATAGGGAGTTTCAGTAGTTGAGTCTTGAGGATATTAGAGCATGGATGACTTTATCTAAATCTTCAGGCGATGAGAATGTACTGATCTTGGATAGGATTCTGAGCTTGAAGAAACTAGAATATTATTGAGGGTTTTTTTTGCATAGGGTCTGATGTGATTGGACAACTGATCATTAACAGGGAAATCATGGCTCAAATGTACATAAAAAAACATCGCTCATAAATAATTTAAAATTAAGTTTATAAATGGGTGTTTGTGCGTACGTGTCGTTTGAGCATCCGGCCCTACTGGAGTTTCTAGTGAGATCTACGTCAGACGCCGAGCTGAACTCGAACGCACGCAGGTGGCTGCTCATGTTGCTAGCTAGCTTGCAGCTAAACGTAGACACAAACACAATGGGATAGCTGGCGAGAGAGGGGAAGTTAAGAGGGGAGGAGGGTGCTTTGCTCGCGGTCTGAACACCAATTGAATAAAGCTACTCTTACCTTTTTTATTGAGGGGACGTGCACGTACACATACACATATCCTGTGCTCCTCGATCTGAAACATCAACAGATAAATCGTACTGTGCTGTATGTGTTGTTTACATATCCTTGTATATAGCATTGGAAAGAGCCTCGGTTCAGACATTTGCCACCTCAACATTACACCTTTCCCCTTTTATTCCCCCCCACGTAGCTTTAAAGTTGGAAAAGTCAGCTTATTCCACACAGTTTCACATATATTCTGTTTCAGCTCTTCAAAGCTCTATGAAGTTTAAACTGAGTGAAATATTTAAACCCCAATGTTTTCTATGGCTGCACCTTTTCGTCATAGCTAGATGTCTTGTGCATGATTTTACACACACAACCTGACATAGGCGATATATTTGGAAACTTTGGGATCTCAACAAAAATTTTAAACAATGTTTGGCTACAAAGCATGAGATTGTAATGACTGGTGGAGTTTAAGGGGCTAATTCTTCACACTGACTGTGGAAACTTACCAGATCATTACTAGTTAAAGGCCTGTAGTCCAGACTGGCTCTGAAGTCTCTGATCATACACATGATTTCATAGTTTGGTAATTGGACCTCCACCTCCTGAAATGTATCAGAAAACATCATGTATCAAATGAAATGTACTCCCAAAAAGCCAATAGAAGTTGTGCATTTTGTATATTTTACATATCCACACAGGCACAGCAGAGAAAAATACATGTATTTATTCTGAAGCAAATGAAAACCATGTTCTTTATTCGGAAATATGAGAAAATGTGTTGCAATATTTACACTGGGCTTTTTTTTTAATTTCCAAGATGTAAATGATCCTACTAGAGTTGTGCATGAGACCCAAACTCGGCTCGAGTGCATGGAAGTAAACAAAACTCCCTATCCCGTCAAAAACACGTTCCTACACTTGGATGTTTGAGCTACGCTGTGCTGAATGATGTGTGTGATGAGTGCTCACCTTTTAATCTCATGATGATATGAGAATAGTAAATAAATTGGAAGCCAGTCACGGTCCAATATACAACTTACAAGAGTGTTGTGGAAACTTGAAGTCTCCAGGTCACATACTCTTAAGTGAAGCAGGAGACATTTTGTGTAGCTATCCTTTACACACCTCAGACACTGTGTGTATATGTGTGTGTGTGTTTGCTACTCACTTGTGCCCTCTTCTCTCTGAGCTCTTGTTGCTGAAGTCGCCTCTTTTCTCGTTTCTCCTGCAGTTTCTCTACTTCTTTCACACAGTTGGATTTCCTCCGTGCTGGAAGGGAGGGAGCAAAAATAATCTGTATAACCACAATTTATTTAAGGATAGGGATGTTGTTGTTCTACATTTTTCTTATAGAGTTCCCTACCCTCTGTTGCACTCAGCCCCAAGACCATTCATTCCTACTGAGGATGTAAAACTTAAAACAGGTCCTGAATATTTAGTTTCAGTAATACACTAAAACAGCTGATCACTGTAGTTTTTAACAGATGTTACTCAAACTGAAGGAAATAGTGCATTTGTTGGGGACTATTTTAAGCAGTGGATTAATCCACATTTGGTGCTCTAGTGAGTATTTGGGGCAGCAGGACGGTGTGTGAGAGTGTGTGTTCATGTCACCCAGTGAAAGTAACTAAGTACATTTACTTAAGTGAATACTGTATGTAAGTACAATTTTGGGGCACTTGAACTTTACTTTAGTATTTCCATTTTATGCTACTTTATATTTCTAGTCCACTAAATTTAAGAGGAAAATATTTTACTTTTTACTCCACTACTGTACATGTATTCAACAGCTATTGTTACTAGTTACTTTGGTAATGAACAGCTCTGCACACCCACACAGGTGTTTTCAATCACTCCGATTGGACCTCTTAGTCAGGTGTCGTTGGGTGGAGCTACGTTGTGCTAATAAAAATGATAACAGGGTAGGTCGCCCCTCCTAGCAAGTACTGTGGGTGGACTATGAGTGAAGCATCCCTTTTATAAAATATGAGGCATTACTATTGATTAAACCACAAACAGTAAACCGTCTCAACCAGCTACAGCATTAAAAGACTACTTGTACTTCAATGTATCTGCAGTAACAAATCAATAATATACCACTGACAGGGTCCACTTTGCATAAGGAGTACTTTTACTTTTTACTTTAAGTACATTTGTCTTGTAATACTTACATATGTTGACTAAATTTTGAATGCCGGACTTTTACTCGTAGCAGAGTATTTTTACACTGTCGGGTTATTACTTTTACTTAAATAAAGCATCTAAATACTTCTCACGCCACTGGTTTTTCATAGTTTGTGGACAATAATGGAGCTCTATGCCCCAGAGGAATAAAATAAGCTACCAGGCATTGGCTGAACAGACAATACTTGTTAGTAGGACACGTTCAACATATTTTTATTTTTCGATATATAATTCTTTTTGAGGCGATTCTGCAGCTTTCCAAATGCACATTGTTATATTTCCACAGTGAGCTACATTCATGCTAATTCCAACAGCCACAGCTGAAAACTAAAACAAGTGCTGTAGTATGAGTCGAAGTCCAGAAGCCAAGCCAGTGAGAAACTGTGAAAGAGCCTTTGACGCCCTTGCACACACAGCTGTGTGGGAGCATGACATCACTGGTTGTGGCCTCTGCAACATACCCTCCACCAGAAAAGAACAACACACACACTTGGTCTTGGAAACTACCTCGAAGTACATCAGAGATTGCAAACACTGAGGCATGTGTATAACCTCGGACATGCATGATCCAGATGGTGGGACTGTGTGTTACCGTTCTGCTGCTGTAAAAGGGTCTGGTTGAGGGCAGACTGCGGAGCGATGGCTGGTGGAGGTGGCTCTGCAGCTTGGGTGTGCTGGCTGGGACGGGCCCGGGTGGTTCCCACTGCTGCAGCTGAGGAGCACACAGTCCAAGATAAATCATCCATTTGTGCAAGTTAAAGGGTCACTTCAACAAAAAAACTAAACAACGAACATACAAACTATTTTTCTACTTAAGTCTACCTGTATCTATGCATGCAGATAGTTTTAGTCAGTTAATCTATTAGTTGACTGACACAATTAATTGGTAACTATTTTGATAATTGATAAATGTCTTGAAGCAAAAATGTGCTGGATCCAGTTTCTCAAAATTAGAATATTTTATGGTTTTCTTTCTTATATGACAGTAAACTGATTATCTTTGGGTTGTGGACTGTTGGTCAGACAAAACAAGACATTGTAAGACGTTCCCCTTGGGCTCTGGGAAGTTGTGATGGCCAAAGTTTTTATTATTTGCTGACATTCTCCAAACCAAATGATTAAACAAGAAAATAAACGATCACAAGCAAGAAACAATCCCCGTTGAAACGGTTTACAGTGAGGTCCGTGGATTATCCAGAGTAACGACGACACTGTTTCTTGAAGGACGCGTTGCTGTTGACTGAAATTCATTCACGCCTCTGTACTGTGTTGGTGGCGAAAATCTCAAAGATGGCTATCGTAAAACCTGGGTAAATAAAACCAAAACTAAAGTAACTGCATGGCTAGATACTAGGGATGCACCGGCCCTTATTAACCGGACTGGGTAACTGCCAGATTTGACCCATCCACATTAAATACTTTAATATTTTCGGTTCTGCCCTGTTCATGTTGCCGCAGCGAGCTACTGCTTTCTGCATTTTAATGTGAACGCAGCGGTAGGCCTTTGTTATGAAACCCAAAGTGTCTGCACTTTTTGTCGGGAATCCGTAGTAACCTTAAATTTGACGACATGTAGAACGAGGCTTGAAAAAGGGACACTAAATCCTGTTTAAAAACTAACTTTTAGCAACTGGAGTAAAAATAACTCTATGGAGGAGCTGTGTGACATTAGTTTAGCAGGTTTGTGAGAGAAAAGAAGAAAAAAGACAGAGCCACACAGGTGAATACCTTAGAAGAAGCATATAATTAACCTGAAAGGCACTTCTTTGTTTGGCCTCGGCTGTCGTGTGGACACACAGAAGACCACAGTGCAGCATCGGCTCTGATCGTCTCAGCTCATTCTGTTTGTAACGTCTGTATCTGTTCACTACACCAGTAATCCTACAGCAGGAGCGGTCTGTGTTTACATGTAAAAGACAAGAACCTGATGGAATGTCTGCCTTCAGGTCAAGAAATGATAAAAACTCACCCACACCACTGAGGAGTGGCTCAGTTTGAAAAACCTCTGCCGTACATCAAACTTACCTCTATTCTCCCGAGGAGCATTTTCAGCCTTTGGTATTGCTGTAATCCGTCTGGTCTGAAAATAAAAACACAAAGACAGAACCATAAAGCATCACACTCCAAGATTAAAGTCATCGGTCACCTTAATGGACAATTACTCGCTGAATTCATTATCAAACATTTTTGGGGCAGTTTGAACGGATTTCATTTGCTGAGCTGATCTTAACGCACACGCCAACACAAGTTGGGAGTTACATTTTTTATGTAGCAAAAATGCTTTTGTGAAAACCACCTATAATTGCATTAGCAGCTAGAGTTACAAAGCCAGACTTGAATTAAAATACAGAAGCTAAGTCTATGACAATAAGGTGTGAGAAATATTTTAAAAAACCTGCTTCCTCACAGTTTAAAGAAACTGTGGTGCTAATGATGAGTTCCACTTGTCTACTTCTGTGCAGGTAGACACTCATCCGTACAGCGCACAGTAGTTAAGAGCCTCATGATAAAATGTGCAAAAACACCATGTTCTCTTCAAATCAGGAATCATAATTTCTGAACATGTCACGTATGAGAAAAGGCATTGATAATTGTTAGGAACTGGTGAGGAGCAGACCTTGGGGAGTTTGCTGGTTTTGGCAACACTGGAGGGAGGAAGAGGAGCTTCAGGACTCTGTGGTATCTCCTCGTCAGGCGCAACATCTGGATTCAGAGCAAAGACGCTCTCCAGATCGATCTGAGGCAGAAACAAGACAGATTATTATTTATTATTACAACCTTTTATTTAATCAGGTAATCTAATTGAGATCAAGATCTCTTTTGCAAGAGAGAGTATCAAACCCCTTTCACAAATGCAGCCTATCCCTGCGATGTTCAGGAACATTGAGGTCATGTGTGAATGGGAACAGGGAAATCTGTCCCTCCAATTTCCCACCTCAAGACCCAGTGACATTTCAGGGCAAATGGCTGTGTTGTGGATGAAAGCAGTAACATTACAGGGACAAGCACATAAAGGGCAGTGGTGGAAGACGTAGTCAGACCCTTTACTTCAGTAAAAGTACTAATATCACGCGGTGAAAATACTCTACTACAAGTAAAAGTCCTGCATTCAAAACCTCACTTATGTAAAAGTATGTAAGTATTATCATATAAATCTACTTCAAGTATGAAAAGTAAGAGTCCCCATTGTGCAGTAAAATGCTCCCTGTCTGTGTTTCCTGTTATATCTGATGTTTCTGGGTTAATATCACTGCTGCATTAATGTGGATGTTGCATTTTACTGCTGCACATGTTTAAGGTTGAGCTCGTTTGAACTACTTTATAACCTGTTGGGTAGTTTCATCTACATCTCTACAATCTCTACTGCATGTCTGTCCATCCTGGGAGAGAGATCCCTTCTCTGTTGCTCTTCCTGAGGTTTCTCTCATTATTTTCCCTGTTAAAAGGGTTTTTTGGGGTATTTTTCCCATACTCGAATCAAGGGTCAAAGGACAGAGGGTGTCTTATGTTGTACAGATTGTAAAGCCCTTTGAGCCAAAATTGTGATTTGTGATATTGGGCTATATAAATAAAATTGAATACAGCAATGCATCATGGTCCGTAAGGTCAGCATGTGTTTGTAGCGTAGAGAAAAAGTCGACTTTTCATGAGCTCAGAAAACCAGCCCGGTTTTTGCCCCGTCATTGCCATGGCATGTGTGAAAAGGCGTAAGACTGAAATGTTCCTAAACGAAGTTGCATGTGTGAACAGTGAAAGTCACCAACGGTACCAGAAAGGTTCTGCCAGTAATTTACCTGGACCGACATGTGAAAAAGGCTTAAGAGTATAGAGTGCCGAAGTGAAACCAGAACCTCCAGGTTTTGTTCCAGGAGTAAGAAAACCTCATTCAGAATCCCATTTCCATTTGTAACAACTCTAATAACTAAAAATCCAGCCTCGGAACAGAAGTCTTACTCAGTGCGTTGTGTGGCTCGCTCCTTATGTTCAGATAAGGATGGTAGTTTTAGAAAGAAAAATCTAATATCATTGTTTGTTCAATATTTATGTTTTTCAGCTGCGTTTTAACGAACACCATTTCCCATAAGCCCCTAGGCGTTAGCGTCACAGCTCGACAGAGGCGCGTTAGTTCAGACATGTCCGCAATAACAGCAGGACGAAGTTTTTAGACAGCAGAGATTACTAGAAAGATTAAAAAATTACTTTGGAAGACTTTTATGGATAAGACAAAATCAAATAACGATGACGTAAATTTTTTTTTACATGAGATGTAGTTTTTTCAAAGTTACAAAGGTTTTAGTTCCTTTTTATAGCAAGCCATGCAGTGGAGCCAGATTATTTTAATGCAAAGTTAACTCCAGGAACACGCTTGATCTTTATTTTTTTTTTTTCAGAAAGACCCAAAGAAAGAAATGCTGTGAATGGGAGATTGCGTTGAGTTACTGAAGCTAGTGGAACAGAGGCTGGACAGGAAGTGACGTCATGACTTTTTGCTCTCTATAGAAGAAGAATCAAAAGAGACGAGAGACAGAACAAAACACAGCCAGTCGCACACAAACAGCATCATCTAAAAATGTTAAAAATGAAGTTATCCAATTAGACTTGCAAGATGTAATGATCATTGTAATTTATTACATTCGTATGGTGCACGGTTGTGGAAGACTGATGAAGTGCAGTGTTAAATTTGAGACGTGATGTATTGAGGCAGTAATTCTTTCAGATGGAGGCTGTGAGGGAATTACTCTGCAGTTATCAGCACAAATACAACCGATATCTATGGTACTAACGTGCTTTAATGCAAGCTAATTTAACTGTCTCTTGGTGCCACACGTTATTTTCCAGACACACTGAACCGACTGAAATTCATCAGGGGATTTGTCAAGCCAAGACACGGTACAGGAAGTTAGTGGCAGCTGTACCTCTTTCCCTTTGGTGTCGCCGTTCTCGATCCACTCCACTGTCACACTGTCATTGTCCTCATGCAGCGACGTGACCATCGCCTGGTGTATTCGTCCTGCAGAGAGAGGATGTGAAGAGATGCTAGGCCTGCTCGGTGCTGCATGGGACTGTAGAGTCCAGCTTACAGGAGATATATATATGCATGTCCGCTGCTTTGGCCTTAAATCACAGAGGCAGGCATGAACACATCTAATGAGCCATGAGTCAAACATATCTACAACTGAGAATATAATTTTCAGATCATTTCATATAGGAAAAACACATCAGTGCCTAACATTTTGGATTCCTGCAGTCAGTTTATCACTAAAATCAGGATACTGAGATGCTAAAGGGTGTGGCTCATGATAAGACTTTTCCCTGTCATTCACTGTCACACACAACTTACAGGGGCTGCATTTAGTGGCATTTAATTGGATTCTTGGCAGCCAGCCTGTCTTTAAAAATCCACATATTTGCATGTGAGCGCAAATTAGTCTTAGACCAGGCTCTATGTCTGTGGCAGTGAGAGGGGAGAGGCCCCGTGCATGCAGCCATCCCGTCAGCCCATGATTCACAGGCCACTGGCACACGATGCAGTGCAGCTAGTAGCACTGGGGGGGGCTTCACCCATGGTGCAGTGGAGGGGGAAGAGCAAGGCAGGGCAGGTGTCGTTTTTGGCCGGACAGGTGGACGGACCCGCCCGCCTGCCCCGGCCGCTCCCCCTGGGCCGGCCGGCCGTGTGTCTGCTTGACTGACAGCATAATGACAGAAAACGCTTCACTCGCCGGGGTTTTAACACGACAAACAGGTGAAAACGATGATGTAGCAGCTTGCTAGCTAGCATAAACACCCCGCTGCCGTGAGCAGTAACGTCTCTCATCCGGACCCGCCGGATGGAGAGCGGTGTGTGTGTGTGTGTGGCGCTAGCTTACGTACCGTCGCTCCGTTTTATCTCCACATACATGCCCACGAAGATCTTCCCGAAAATACCGGCCATCTCTCTCCTCGTGTGATATTTTCGCGTGTTCTTCTGCGCGCGCGTGTGTGTGTGCGCGCGCGCGCGCGCGTGTGTGTGTGTGTGCTGAGCCCGTCCGGCCTGTGTGCTGCTGCAGAAACTGAGGTCACAGGCGGTCAGTCACAGGAGAGGCAGGAGAGGAGAGGGAGCCCCTGCGCATGCGCGGGCGGTGTCGCTCAGAACAGTGTGAACTAAGAAGCATCTTTGTGTTAAAGTGTACCTGCAAACAGCGGTGCAGGAAGTATTCAGAGCCTTTACTTTAAAGTGACAGTTCACCCCAAAATCACGAAATACATATTTTTCCACTTACCTGTAGTGCTGTTTGTCCATCTGGGTTGTTTTGGTGTCTGCCTTTTCGGAATATAATGGGACTATGTGGAGGGACAGCTCATGTTAGATGTTTCGGAGATAAAGCCAGAGAGGCCATATTGAGGTGGTTTGGACATGTTCAGAGGAGAGACTGTGAATATATTGGTAGAAGGATGCTGAGGTTGGAGCTGCCAGGCAGGAGGTCTAGAGGAAGACCAAAGAGGAGATTTATGGATGTAGTGAGAGAGGACATGAAGTTAATTGGTGTGAGTGAAGAGGACGCAGAGGACAGGGTTAGATGGAGGCACATGATTCGCTGTGGCGACCCCTGAAAGGGAACAGCCGAAAGGAAAAGAAGATGTGGCACTTGGCTTGTGGTGCTCAAAGCGCCAAAAAAAAATACATTTGGAAAAACTCAACGGAGCGTAATCCACAGACCTTGATCTGAGCAGTAACCAGGTCGTGATTTCTGGAAAGAGACGTTGGAAAATGAGCTCCTTCAACTACAACAGTAAAATTCTGATTTAACATTAATGCACAGTAATAATAATCTATTTGAATGTAAAATTTTCAATGCAGGACTTTTTCTTGAAGCAGAGTATTTTGACAGTGTGGTATTAGTACTTTTACTTAAGTAAAGGATCTCCTCCACCCCACCCCTGCTTAAATGCTCAGGTAAAAACATTAGTATTAGTTAATCACGGAACTGCTATAAGACAAATCCTTGATACTGTATTAGTCACATGTAAGGCAGTAAATGAGGATACTTGGTTATAGTATCTCCTGTGAGGTGCTCTCTATCCTTAAGTAAACAGTGTTAGCCTGTATAATGGATGGGTTTAACCACCATATTGCTTTAATATTCAATTAATACTTTATGTCACAAGTTGAGAGCAGAACAGCAAAGTGAGTGAGACACGTGAACACAGGAGGGCAACTGCTATATTCAGTTAAAAACATCATCTCAGAAAATACAAAAAACAAACAGTATAGAATACCAGTCAACACATTTTAAGCTAAATGTAAGTTCCTCTGCTGCCTTTTTTAAAATGTGACTTAACTGAACTAAACTTGAATGATGATTAAACAGGAAGTATGAAAACTAGAAATTTTGAAAATGTAATTAACTTAAACATATATATTTACTTTGTTATTTGGTAAAAGATTAATTGATTCCACCTGCTTGGAGGTTAGCAGTGCTACTGACTGTGCACATTTGGAGTTAAATACTTCATTATATGTAAATAAATACACATATGATTCACATTAGAGCTGCTGCATTTTAGTTAATTTTGATATCATTTTTATACACAGTGTTATTGGTATGTATGTATGTGTGACGTTCCCTGAGTGAGCACAGGATGGCAGCAGAGGCCTGTTATAGGACCAGTGAATTAACACAGAATCTGGGTTATTGAGTGTGCTGTTTCCTCTCTTATTGTAATTTATTGCCATTTAGTTTCTGTCTTGTAGTGGCCCTGCTTCAACCTGTTCTTTTAGTTTTCATTTGGGAAAAAGGTTTTGATCCTGCCTAGGCAAAAAGGAAAAGAAAAAACAAGCAACAGACATCACACATCTGTAATCGAAGATGTTTTCGACTTCCTTATCCTGCCTGTGGCTCTCAGCTCCAAGCCCATTGCTCGCTACTGAAGATGTAAATCTTTGAAGTAAGTCATATATATAAATATTAGTTTCCCTTTTTAAAAAAGGCAAATTTCCTAAAACAGCTGGTCACTGTAGTTTTTAACAAACGTTACTCAAACGGGAGGAAATAGTGCATTCGTTGGGGACTATTTTCAGCTGCGGATTAATCCACATGTGGTGCTGTAGTGAGTGTTTGGTGCAGCAGGACGGTGTGTGTGTGTGTTTGTGGGACCGAGTCAGAATAAACTACAGTGTGTGTGTGTGTGTGCTCATGGTGATGAAGGAACAACAGTGAGGCTCCCTGAGATTCTGATCTTCTAGTTTTGTTGTTGGACAACAATAGAGCTCTGTGTCAGTGGTCTCAGAGGTTATTGGATAAGTAACAGGAAAAGAAAGCAGGAAAAAAAACATACTTCTGTTGTACCAAATTACATTTATTTTTTCAATCTTGTTTCTTGTGAATTACTGGATTATCTTACCTCAAAATGTTATTAAAATGAAACAAGTAAACACAAAACTAAGAGTCTACAGTCATGCTAGCAGCTCGGTGAGGCTGTGCTTAGGCACAGTGGAGTTTTGAGTTAAATTCTAATGTCCACATGCTACAATGCTAACATAGCAGGTACAATGTTGACCATGTTCACCACCTGTTAATGTTAACACACTAACATTTGCTAATTAAGATTAAATACTTACTAAGTACAGCTGAGGCTGATGGGAATGTTTTTTATTTTTGCAACTTTTTTGACGCGATGATGGTGCCAGATGAAAAGTTAAAGGATCACCACTGTTCTTACAATTTATCCTGAGGGGAACATAGACGTGTGAAGCAGATTTCATGGAAATCCATTCAATAGAGATATTTCCATCTGGACCAAAGTGGTGGACCGACCGACAAATCGACATTGCCATCCCTAGAGCCACGTGGCTAATAATCATTCTTTGGTTGAACTGGTCATAAACCAGTAGACAGCGCTTTGATTTTAAGGGGTCACAAGCCAAAAAGGTTGGGAAGCACTGTTTTATGTCACAGCGGAATAAGATATATATCAGGGTTTGGATACACGGGCAAAAGTTGTTAGTCGGATCAATTCATTGTTGGTTTAGGTGTTTGTATGGGATCTGTTGATAATAAGTAAAAAACAGAATATCGCCGTTTCGTAGTTTAAAATCCCAACATGTGTGACATTAATAGAGCGGAGCCTGTGTACCGCACCATCAGATATAAACAAATTCTTAAAACAAACTCGAGGGAGGAACTTGATATTATTGAGATGCACCCACAGCGGCGCATCCAAACATCTGTCATGCAGCCACACCACCCACCCACCCGCCCGCCCTAAGCTGTAGCTGTCCCTCCCCCTGTGGACCAACCATCCGTCCACTAACATGACTGAAGACTGCCTCCTCAACTTATTCACACAACCCACCCCCCCCCACCCCCCCCCCCCCTCCCCTCTTCTTCTTCTCCCACCCCATTCCTCTCCCCTCCTACCCCCACCCCCAACCACC
>CM022482.1:23624131-23682774 GCA_011952105.1 Coreoperca whiteheadi | reverse complement strand
GGTCCACTTTCATTAACAACACACGTTCTCTCTTCCCAACACACACACACTCACTGACACATCCCCTCGCTACCCATCAGTCCATCCGCTCCCTGAGGTGTCGGCCATCACTGTCTCTCGTAGGCGTTTCCCCAGCAACCACAGCCTCCTCTGTCAGACCTAAGAGTGCTTCTTTTTTTTTCTTTTTTTTTTTCTTTTTTCTTTGGTTTGTGGAGGATTAATGGGACACGCATTATTGTGCCGGTGTTGTGTCTAGGTGTGTGCATGAATTGGGGGGGTAGAGGACACACTGAAGCGTGTCATCCAATGAAAATGTCATACATTGAATTACATTTTGTGTGCAATTATGCTTCTCTAACAGGATTCCAACTCCTTTCGTTTAGCCAAACTACTCATGACATTTGACTGTCACAGGAAACCTGCGCTAATTTGTCTGGCAGAAAAACACAGACTGAATCCAGACCTGCTATGCACCCATACATATTTCTTGAGAGTATTCGCATTATTTTACATACCAATATTCCATGTAGTGCAGCTACTGCAAGGGCTCTATTTTGCAATCATGGATAATTCATGATCTGCACAGACACTGCATATGAAAATCCTTTTGAAGGCAGGTTGAGACTGGGAAATTCCCCTTTCTTCCACTTGCCTTCACTTTGTAAAGGCCTTGCCTCTTCTGTTTCAGTGCCTGGAAAGCCACACAGTGAGGTAATGCTCTTTTCAATCAGGTGATATGACTCACCTGTGGCGTGGAAGCCAATATCAGTATTACATTTTCAACGTTCTACTGCAGCTTCACTCAGACGTGTAACGACATGTACGGTATCGACAGCTTTACAAGATGTCTAACACACACGCACGCTCAGAGGGGTTGATGCCTGAGGCGCAGACGAGTGTGGGTGTGTTGACACGCATGCAGTATCACGGTTATGATCAGGAGTATTGATCTTATGCGGAGTGCTCTGACTCCGGCATTTTTGTCTTTTAACTTCCTGTCTACACCAGGAGTGGGAATTTCGTGGTGTGCAGATGAACATCTGCTGCTTGTTGATCACCTTTACCTACATTTAGCAAATATCTGAGCAGTTTTGTAATCTAACTCTGAAGTGACGGACAGAGCTGGAAGAAAATGAGACCTTTATTCTTCAGCAGCCTTGACCGCTTATTTACATAGCAGCACTAATCAGACCGGTTCTCCTGCACAGTGCTGGGATCAGCCGCTCATGTTAGTTTATAATAGTCAAGGTGACTGTTCAGACTGTTTACGTTTTATTATGTGCTTATAACAATATGGGATCAAAACATAAGCTGTCTGAGTGGAAGTTCAAAATGTGTTGATACAGTATTTCTTATACTTGAGTCACAGTTGAGACTCATCTGCTTGTTTACACTATTACGCAGTCTAGTTTTCCTATGACATTGCTTTATCATTGTGTATCAAGCTAATTATTCCAAATTATATTGTCAATAAAATGTAGATGATGTGCATATTAAACTTACAGTAAGCATCACTGCTTTATTTTAGGTTTAATATGAGTTTAAGAGTAACATCTGCCTCAAGCATCTGCTAAATCACTCAAAGTGAACTTTTTTAAACCAACTTCCCAGGAACATGACTTATAAAAGGCAGCAGGCTGACAGCAGTAGACTGTTTTAACTGCACATTAAGATGAGCAATTTCAAGTGTAAAAACATTTCTTTGTATAGCTTTATTACACTTATGCTTTGTGATTCATCTGTTTTTAATATAAAGGACAGTTTACAGACAGTTAAATACGCAAACAGTTACTTAATATTTAGAATCAGACAGCCGACATTATTAAGAAATTCTGAGCGTGCACGTGGTCTTACTGCTTTGGGAAACGTGCAGGGGTGGAAGAAGTATTCAGATTCTTTCCTTAAATAAAAGTAGCAATACCACACTGGGAGGGCCCCAGTGTAAGATGTCGCTTAGGGCCCCAAAATGTTCCGAAATGGCCCTGGTAAAGATACTCCATTACTAGTAAAAGTCCTGCATTGAAATTCTTACTTAAGTACAAATAGCCTTGTATATTGGATTATTGTTACTGATGCATTCATATTTTAATGTTGTTGTTCGAGGTGGAGCTGTTTTGAAGTATTTCTTTATACTGTTTGGTAGTTTAATATAGGCTATTTTACACTCAAAACATATGATGAACTTATAAAACATGTTAGGTTTTTTACGTAAAATCTTAGTCTGCAAAGTAACTAAAGCTGGCGGACAAAAGTAGTGGAGTAAAAAGTGCAATATTTCCCTCTGAAATGTGGTGCAGTATAAGTATAAAGTAGCATAAACACAAAAAATACTCAACTAACTTACAAGTGCCTCAAATTTGTACTTAAGTACAGTACTTGAGTAAATGTACTTGGTTACATTCCACCGGTGTGGAAACGTGTAGGAAAAGACCGATCGGGATGCGGGGCCCTGCTGTTGTCAGGACGACTGTGAGCTCAGACAGCCAGTTGTTTGTTACAGTTTTCCCAGGATGGCTGCCAGGCTGCAGTCCTGCCGCACCATATGTGAGATGTGTAGGACTGCAATGTCAACGCTCGGCACATTGTTGACTCCAAGATGACCCGTTCAAGCACATGTCATCTACTGCATGCACTGTAGCGGCTGCGATTCCCCTGCTAATTAATAATCCCTGTCAAAGCCGAAGAAGCCGGACTGAAAGGTCTGAGCGTCGCTCGGTGAGGACAAAGGAGGCAATCGAATTACCGTCCATTTTACTGATTTCATTTCCATGGTGGAGGCCGTGGCAGTGGAGCGACTTCAGTGGATAATGGTTTCTGGCAACGATGGGGCCCTTAGTCCTGTTCACTGGAGCTGCAACACCCCCCCCCCCCCACCACCACCAGGGTTTCATTGGCAGTTAGAGCTATCGTTTCTCTTCTCTTGATGTCATTTAATGAAGAAAAAAAAAAGTCATGCTTGTCGTTAATCTCACGCGCTGTTCTTTTTATGCATTAAAAAAAATGGAAGCTATTGTACGTCTACTCAGCTAAACAATGTCCTTGTGTAACAGCGTAGGTCAGTCGAATGTGAAATTAGATAATTTAGAATTCATATACGAGAGCTGTGTCTTTATTTAGGCTACAAATAAACTGAAAGGCTGCAGGACATTACAGTGATTGTCGGGGAACAGGCCAGAGATCTTTAATTGGAGGGGCAGAAACTGGAAGAAGGGAGAAGAAGAGGGCGGGGGGGGGAGATGCTGCTGCAGTATTTAAGGGTGAGAGGAGTGAGAGACTTCTCCAGGGATAGGGTGCTTTACTTTGAAGTGTGTGGTGGGGCTGTGTGCTGCACAAAATCCCCCTCCAATCCTTCGCCTATCAGGCTTTCTTCACTGCCATGTTTGCTCATTATGTTTTCATGGGCTGGTTCTAGACGCCTGAGTCAAATCTTTTGGCCCAGGAGAGACAACCTCCGGGGGAATAGGATTGAGGCAGAGATGCAGGCTTGTTTTCAGGTCGGCTGTCGACGTGGATTGATGTGGCTGACATAAAAAAATATGCCTTTGCATCCAGTTGATACCGTGACATGCTAAGAATGTGTTATTGTGATAATTTAATTGACAGGTCATAGTGAGTTGGCTAATACAGAGCAAGCTACCTCAAGTCAGTCTGTTCTCTTTAAGCCCCTCTTTGACCTTGAACCACTGGCATCACATTATATTTCGTCACGCTCACTTGCCCACATTAAATGTCTCTTCTTTGGTCCTGACAGAGCACCGCTGCCTCCTCATGTAGCCCTGCCTTTTGTTCAAATTATATCAAGCAAATCGCAAAAGAAAAGAGCAGTGAAATCGTCTTTTTAATGATGCTTAGCAAGACGCTCGACGTTCTCCCAACTATTTTTCATATGGTCTTGATTTGTTTGTCTTCAAATCTTTCTTTGTTCACTTTTAATATCCATCAGTCAATTTTTTTAATGAAAAACATTGTGGATGTCATAAAGATACAGGATCGTTAGGTAATACGCAATAACTAACTAACGTCACTAACGGTCACGTTGAAACCAAATCCCTTTATTTTTTACCTTAAAATTTCATTAATAATGACAAAATTAAGGCATTTTAAGGGGATAATTAATGGATACATTAATTGATTGTAATATACACCTGTATTAAGGTAATTAATGGATTATATGGACGGTTTAAGGGTTTTTTGAAGTGTAGAAACCTTGACAATGGCCTCTTACTTTATACCGCTTACAAAGAGCTTAATTTTATAATCAAGGTGAAAATTCAGGGATGGTCTCCACTTTGACTCTTTTTTGGATGAAGTAATACTGTATTAGCACGTATGTAATACACGAGAATCACAGGAATTAGTAAAATAATCATTTATTTTGAATTTGGATTCGGTTGTTGAAAATTAGGTGCTTGCTAGAAGCTGTTGTAAATGGAGGAGTTTATTTTGAAGTCAGACACACTGGAACATTAGATGACTCCATCTAATGCATTTCTTTCTGACCCGATACTCACTCTAAACCAAATCTATCTGGACTGGCTCTGTAATGAGATGCATTAGAGTCGTGTGGCACGGAAATCCAATACTCCCAGCCATCCTCGCTCCACCAATCCACTACCAACAAGGCCATAAACCGGGCTAAATTTAGTGGAGTCTTTTGTCTCTGGCAGCTATGAAATCTTATCGTTTTTACTTCTGACACTTGTCAACACGCTGGAAATTGATGTCTTGTCAGATGATGTTTGTGCTGTTTTAAACGTGATTCCATCGATTCCTCTCTGCCAACCCGTCTGTTATCTGTGGCTCGTGTGCCCTTCCTGTTGCACTGCTTGTCACTTATTTCAATATGGCTGTTTCATGGCGAGATGATAAAGCCATTATCTAGCCTATTCAAAAGCTGTCACATGCCGTCACTGAGCGGGTAACAATTAATTTTCTCCAGTGACAATGCCTCAACCGCTCCTTGAATTGAAATTACATTTCTTTGTCAATTGTTATTTGAAAATGTATATTTCACATAAAGGGTGTGTGCCTTTCAATCGGCGCACATAGCTGTGCTCACAATCCATTTGATTCCCCTCAGTGGGGCCCCAGAGCTGTCAGCCGGCGAGTCAGTGGGATGCTATGGATTGTGACAAACTGCAGCAGATGACAGCTGAAAGATGACGGGGAGCGATTGTGCTGCTCCGCTGGCAGATGGGAATGTACCATTCTATGAGCACTGCATCACGTTTCGCATACATTTAAATGTGTGCCTGTGATTATGCTGCCCTACAAAACACCAAAACACAGTATTCAGGCAAAAGTAAGTCAACACCTGGATTAGACTTTTTGACATGTTTTTTTTTATTTTTTAAGTAAATTGTATTGAATTTAAATAGAAAACAAAACGCACAGAACAGTACATAGCAACCACGTTTACCCCCCATCCCCATCATGACAGTCAGTCGGCACAACATTATCGTCATAGTGATGATTGTATAAGATGAACAGAGGGGGAAAAAAATAGTTTTTTATGTATAGATTATTCAACTTGCTTGTCATTGCACAGAGAACTGCAATTTCTGACATAATAAAATGTAGTTAGTGTCTAACCAGAAGTGCAAAAAGCAGTAAAGTGCAGAGTAATGTGTGTGTGTGTGTGTGTGTGTGTGTGTGTATATATGAAATGCCATTTTAGTGTCAGAAGGTTCAGAAGATATGTGGCTTGGGAAAAATGGGTCTGATATTTACTTTGGTTTCTATGTGGCGCAAGAATCTGTCATAATCTGTAGCCATATTCACTTCTCCCATTGGAGTGAATGGACTCAGGACCCACTGCCAGTCTCCTAAAGGGGCAGGGGGGGGCAGTGGTGAAACCCACGTGACTCAGATACAGGAAATGTCTCTGGAATTAAATAAAATATAGTCTCCTGTCTACTATATTCAGGTTAACCAGACATGCGCAGGCAGACCTTAATATCATGTATTGTATATGGGTGAGAGGGGTTTTCTACTCAAACAAGTTCTTACCCCTTAAAAGTCAGTTTTCAGGTCTGCAGGTCTAGAAAAGGTGACCAAAGCTTCAAAAGCTAAGCCATCGTTCCCTTTTAAAACAGGCCGTTTTCTTCATGAAGGTCTCTGTAGGTGTTAACACTAGGCGAGGAGCTTATCACAAGGTTTATAGTGTGATGAGGGCAGGCCTAAAATTAAAATATCCCACTAAGAAATAAATGCCCTGAGTCTAGAAATGATTGTTCGCTCCCAGAACACGAACAGTCTACAGTTTAATGTTCACATAAACATGCAAACATGCTCACAATGATAATATTACCACGTTCATGTTTAGCAGCTATAATATTTACCATGTTCACCGTGTTAGGTTAGTGTGTTAGCATGCTAATATTTGCTAATTAGCACTAAGCAAAAAGTACAGTCGACGTTAATGGGAACAACCGAGCAATGTCGCGGGATTTGCAGTCAACTACACTTCTTGCTAATCTGTGGGCCACTGTTGCACTAACTGCCCTCCAACTGTCAGAGATACAAACAGACAAAGCAAGATGGCCAGGCAGAGTGAAAGTAAGCTATTGAGCCATGATTAACCTTAGCTGAAGCTAAAACAAAATTTATTTGCTGATTTTTCCATTTTGATGAACTGACCACCTTGGTAAGCCATTTTGTTTTTCAACCTATATAGAAGAGGAAAACAGCTGAACTAGCTAGTCGTGCTAATTGTAACCAGCCTAGAAGAAAAAAATCTGTATTAACATAAAATAAAGAAATAACTTAGTGTGGAGTTCCTCTTTAAATCCTGTGGAATATGGACTGTAAATAATCAAAATAAAATTTATTTTCTTAAACAAACTGGTTAAAATGGAAAAGAGAACTGAAAGAACACGTTTTTATTTACTGAAGATTATTGAAGTGCAGTATCTGCATTTTTCTGCTGTAATGTGTGTTTTATGGCAATAGTCTTTAGGGGTAAATATACAGCCAAAAAACCCTAAAATGAAGACATTACAACCTTTCTGTGTCATGTTGTGGGGGTTATGGGGTGTGTTTTGGGGATGTTTATTGTTTTCGGTCTGGTTTCTTCCTGTTTTATTTTGGAAGATGTCTGTTTCCCCCCTGTCACTGTCAATTTATTTCCTGTCCCTGATTCCCTGATTGTGTTCACCTATGATGTCCTGCACCTGTGTCTCGTTACCTTCACCTCCCCTGTAGGTATTTAGTTCTTGTGTCTCCTTGTCTCGGTGTGGGATCATTGTATCATTGTATCTATGTCAGTGTCGGTGTCGTGTGATGTTCGCGTGTTGCCTTCCCAGCCTTCCCAAGTGTTTTCGCTACCTCCTCATGCTTCTTTGTTTTCCTGGTTTCCTGTCTGTTTTTTCGAGTTCGCCTGTCCACCGCTGGGTAAGAAAGAATAAAAACTCCATCCCTCCCTACTGTCTGCATCTGGGTCCTCCTTACCTCGTCGCCGGCCAAACCCTAACATTCTGTTATGCAGATAGTCACTTTAAAACACCCTTTTACTCATATAGCCTTTAACCAGCTCAGGTGTTTCCCCTGAAGTCTCTGTTGGGCTGTGTGTAACCTTGTGTCTTTACCATTATTCTATATCTGACTTTTCTTCTCTTGTGTTTGCTTCCTTCTTTCTTGCTTTCCTCTGCGTGTGCTGTAAAGCACTTTGGATCAGCTGTGTTGTGTGTATAGTGCTGTTTAAATAGAGTTGAGTTGCTGGCCAGCCTGAAAACTTTAAACGCTTTTTTTCCTCAACTTCGCTGCTTGTACTTTTGCCTTTTGTTAGGGAAGTACGGTTTCCTGCTGATTATAGTTATAATAATAACAATTAAATACCATTAGCAGTAATGGGATATTCTCTCTGGCTGTGTGATGATTTAAGTTTATGATTTATGTACAAAAACAAATGGTTAACAATGGGACCCCAGATGAATACCTCCTTTTCTCAAATTTCAACATCCCCCTCGAATCCTTCGAGTCCGCACATCGACAAAGCTTGTGGGGAGAAAACATTTTTCATTATAAAATATGCATGGTGTATTCAGCACAAAATATGTCACCGCTATCTTGCTCCAAACTGCTTTCCATGATCTGTCTTTCATGAAAAATGCATGTGTTGTTGTGCCTGAGAACTTCAGCTCAGCCAAACTTCAGTTCGATTAGGGAGAAATCAAAGCTCGGCTCCTCAGTGAGAAATAATTCATCTTCATTGAGATGCATTTGGTTTTTTGCGAAAATCTTACATGGCATTGAATGAAGTGGAGAGTGGAGGATTCCTCTCCTCCACCAGCAGCATCCCGCATCGTCGCGCTCAGCATGAGGAGACAGAAAACAGAGCCACAAGCTACAATAGATCTCCCTCTGTGTAGACGTCTGAGGCACTGATCCTGAAAATACACTAATAAATCAATAATTACAACACATAGCTAAGGGATAAAAAGTTTGCAAAAGAAAGTATAAACGCGTACTTTATAGTATGATGGCTAGATTGAACTTTAGACAGAGATGCATCAGAACGCTGTCTGTCCGTCTTTCCTTGAGAAGCGCAGATTTATTGTAAGGCCTGCTGAAGGCCTCGTCCTCCACCTCTCAGACAACTATTAATCACCTACACCTGGATTAAAGATGCCTGAATTGCTATAATTAATAACCATAAACCTCTGGGAGATTTAAGCAGCCAGTCACATTTGTTTCAGGGGAGGCTTTTGGACACTGATGGACAGCCGTACCTTTTAAGACCCCGAGCCAGCCAGTTGCTCCTAATAAACGATCAAACAGTGATGCAGTTTAAAGCGGCGGGATGTGCGGGGAACTCGGGCCCAACTTATTCCACACATGTCTGATAAAGCAGGTACAGATTTGTATGTACACAACATGCTGCATTTACAGTTTTAAACCTGTGAGTGGTGCTGCCGGCCACTGAACATGCACGAACTCTGGCTTCAGTGATCACAGGACAGTGTCTGCAAAACAGAATAGTATGACAATTAAGACAATGGACCAGACAGAATGAGGCCCTCTGTGTATTCATTTATACTGCCCCCCCAGTGCGCCCACACACACACACACACACACACTGTTTTCCTACCCACAATCCCTTTCATTCCCTTCAGCGGTTTAATCGCCTTCCAGTACAATTTTTCCAACTAAAATTACAACCATTTATCGCTTTTATCTTTCTCCTCTCTTCTTTCAGAAACACAAATGTAAATAGAATTAATTACAGCACAATAACCCCATCTTGAACCGCAGCTTAATAAGTGTCTGTACATTTGCAGAATGTTTTCACTATTGTTTTCTTATCTACCTCTAAATGTTTTGACCATATCAGTAAAATGTACATTGACAACATATTCAATTTGCTTTCCGTCAAAATATCTGATCCTGCAATGCAATATCTGCTCGTAGCTGCATTAATAAACTTTTTATGGTTCCGTTTAGCCACCGGCAGCCCTTAACGTTAGAGAGAGATCTTGGTTTACTACAGAAAACGTCTACGGTGAATTGAGACACAGCATCTTTTTTTAGCATTTATTGCGAAACCCGGTCTCTGGTGTCAGAGTTCTGTGCTTTGTACTCCCAGCATCCACCTCGATCTCCTCCCTGCAGGTCCGGTGTGATACATAAACGTAGTCCTTCATTTATTAAAAATAAATAAATAAATGGCCTCTAAACATCATAATCCAGCAGGCGATTATGTTGTCAACACAGCGTAATTGGGGAAAACAATATACTACTGTATAAATGTAATTTCTAGGAGACAGGGTTGCTCACAATGCCAATGCTAGCATGCTGATGTTTAGCAGATAAAGTTTACCAGGTTCTTCATCTTAGTTTAGCATGCTAACATTTGCGAACTAACACAAAGCTACAGCTGAGGTTGAAGGGAACGCAGGGACATGTTGTTTTGCAGTTCTTTGGTCACCAACTGGACAAATTAGAATTTTTAATATTGAAATTTTGACCTCATGATGGCTCTAGATAAAAAGAAAGAGGGTCACCAAAGTTGATACAGTTCATCCTACGGGGGACAGGAATGTACCAAGCCTCAAGCCAATCGACCCAACATTTTGATTTAAAAAAAACAAACTAAAATGCCGTCCTCCTGGTGGCGCTGGAGAGAAAGCCAGAGGATCAACAAAATCAGGCAGGATTCATCCTCTGGGGACGACGAACGTCTGTACAACGTTTCATGGCAATCCATTGAACAGTTAGATGTTTCAGTTCGGACCAATGTGGTGGAGCGACCGATTGCAGAATATTATATAAATAGCACACTTTTACATGGTAATAGTATTAGAGGCAGATGAAGCGTTGTTTTCACATTTATTGTTGCTCCGTGGATAATCGTGATTATTGGAATTCACTCTCAATTACGATTAAAAGCTAACAAAGCATTCATGTACTGCACAGGAAACTTTGGTTGTGCAGCAATCCCACTGCATTTACAAAAAGCTCTTAAAAAGCTGGAGTCACTTTCCAGCTTTGTGTTGTTTTGCTTCTGGCCTGTAAATATATATGCATGTGGTAGCTCCCTGTCTCCTCCTCAGACATTAGCTTGGTCTTCTGGCAGCTTTGGCAGCAATCACTGGAATGACCCGGCCTAATATAGCGAGGAGATCAGTAGACCACGGTGAAAATCACCCCTCCCTCACACACATGCGCACGGAGGCAGAAACCTCTGCGACAGACTAAACAAAGGACCACAGAGCTGAGAGTCCAAACTAGATCATCAGCACACTGAGCCAATACACGCATGTTTGCTCACAGCTGAGCAGCTATCTCTAAATGTTCGCTGTACTCCAGTCCTGTTAGTTTGTCTTTCTCAATGTGGTATATCGTTTATACAGTATGGGGCCTCTTTGTACTTTCACCCCTCAGAAGCGGCTTTGATTTGATGGTAGATGACTGGTGCTGTGAAAAGAACCTGGGGCAGTGTTCTTGTAAGCATTAAAATGTGTGTTTCATCATGACAGCACTCTCCCAGATGAATATTGCAGGCACAAGGTGGGAAGGCAGCAGGAGCTGGTGTTAGAATCAGTAGTCGTGGCATGAGGCCGTTCAGATGCTTCTTCTGTATGGTGAGAACTCACCTGAGAACTCGGTGCACAGCACCTAAAAACAAATGGCGAAAACATCTCGACCAATTTGACATCACACTTGCAGCCTAATGACATGCGCTGCAAATGGCAGACACATCGAGAGACTTAGTGTGAGAGCCAACGCTGGCTAAATCTTTAGCTGTGTGTATTTCGTCAGTTTATTTGAATCTGATGGCTTGTAAGGCTGATGATAAATGTATAGAAAATATCCACGATAATATCTGAATCTTGCAATCAGAATGTTAAAACTAAACCGTTAAACCTAAATCGTTAGCTCATTTTCCAACACCATTAATGTAGTCGACTTCAGTAACTATATATATTATCTATACTTTCTATAGTTGAGTGTGTTTTTTGTGTATTTGCAGCATGTTTTTGTATTTGCTCGTTTTCTCTACAGCATATAGTTTTTGTAATTCTGGTTGATGAAATATTGCTACAAAATCAAGAATAAATGTGAAAAATCTAATATTACCACTGCTGAAAAGGTATCTGAAAAGTAGAATGACTTTGTTTGGTGTTGTTATTTTATCTTAGGGTACAACCTTTTTTGAGGCTTTACAATATTGAATTAGGGGATCAAGAGTTCGTTACACAATTCATATCCATTGACATTTTGTGGGCTCACGGGTTGCACATTGTGCCCCTGTGGAGAAAGCAATCGATGGCCTCAGCATTTCTCTGTGGACCGACAGTGTGCTGCAGTAACAGGGAGTGTGTTTGCCACACATGGCAGGTTCCTGTTCCTGCGCAGCCCATGGGAGAGCTGTGCACACAACTCTGTAGATTCACACAAGGTGAAAAGGTGGTCAAGATGCTGCTTACTCATCTATTCTGCTCACGCTTGGGCCAGGAAGGTGGACAGACAGGGAGTTGGGGTGGGGGGTGCGTCCTTCCGGCACAGCTGAACCCCCAAATGTCATGGAGAGGGCGGCACATGGATTGCCATGGAAACACAGCCTCAGTGATATTTGATTTTGATCAGCAGCAAGGCTCAGATGAGATCGCTGTCACCTGCTTTCTGCTCTCCAGGTGACTGGATTTTCAAACTTGGGAAGCAACCCTAAGCCGAATGAATATATTCGGTTCAGAATCATGTCTACTTCTGTGCATGTACATAGAGAGCAACGAAAAACCGGAGTCAAATTCCTTGTATGTGCACACATAGCTGGCCAATAAACCTAAGTGTGGCTAAGGACAACAAGCTCAACAAGGTAGAAAAACATTATGATACGATGTGCCCATTTAGGTTCTATGTGCCATATAGTTTCTCTTTTCCAGAGACTGTAGTTATTCGGCTCTTGAGGCTGCTGGGATTGGTTTTAACTCAGGTGATAATTGGATTGGGGAAAAGAGGACTCCATCTCCATGTTTTCTCCTTCCTTTTTCCATTTGGAGTTCTTTCTATAAGTTTGTCCCAAGTATCTCTCCACGCTGAAATACCAGCTCACCGCACAAGAAACCTGCTCTCAGCACATAGAAACCCCCTGTGCAATCAGTGCTCAAATGTGCCTCAAATCGCCTGAGATACACAAAACAACACACCCGAGTCATGAACATCAAGATTACTGTATCTAATACTGCAAAGGCCCTACTGCCTGCAATATGAACCCGTCTGTCTAGACACCCATTACCCGCCTGCACCTAAAACAGTGGAATCAATACCATCGCAGGGAGTCATAATGGCCCAATTACTGTTTGTAGGTTTGTCAATGCCACGTCTCTGAGGACGCCTGCAAAAGGCCACACAAACAGACTGTGCAGGAGTAATGCCATACATTTGTAATAGTGTGTGTGTGTGTGTGTTGAATTGTATATTCTAGCCCGTGACATTCAAGAGAAAAAGGTGACCGAGCTATGTGTTCAGTTAAAACAACAGCTTAAACTGCTCAGTTTGGTCCCTGTTAATATTTGATCATCTAAGATAAAATAACGAATTAGCATTGTGTCATCAGCAAAATTGTGTTAGCCGGGTAATTATTAGTTCTATTGGTGGATTCTATCAATAAGATCTGATATTATGTTTACTTAAGCAGCTCAATATTTTATACTAGCAATGGATCACATGACTGTAATGTTAAAGGACAAACCCACAGAGAATCATCGCCCAACTCTGCAGCTCCACAGAGTTTTTTTGTTTTTGCATCTTTCAGCTCGTTGTTTTGGTTTTACAGCCCTCAACTTTTCAGTTTTGGTTCACTCTCATCATTTCCAGCCCCAGCAGGCAGCTGTTTTCAGCAAGAAAAGCTCTAAAGCCCGACCGTACGCTACCTGCTCAGCAGCAAACTATTGCACAATGAGTACCTTACTTTGGATACTTTAAGTATATTTTGCTGATAATAGTCTTACTTAAGTAAGGTTTTGAATGCAGGACTTTTACTTGCAGTGCATTATTTTCACAATGTGGTATTAGTACTTTTACTTAAGTAAAGGGTCTGAATACGCATTCCACCACTGCAGTTTTCATACATTATTATAGTTCTGTAACATAACCGCAGCTTCTCTGTAGGTCGGTGTGAATGTCGTCGTGATAGCTGCTATAATACAGTATATGAATGAGAGTCATTTGATTTTGTACATTTTATTCAGCCTGTGAAGAATGGCTTCATATAAAGTACATAAATCAGCAGCCACCAAACAGGTACACCCCCCCCCGCCAACAGTACACACAGTAACTAAATGGATGTAAAACGACAGAAAAAAACAGGCTCTAGTTGAACGTATAATTCTGAAGTGTTCACTTGCAGGTATCTCACCTGTATTTGAGTGACAGCAAGGTTGGGCTGATTTAAAAGATCCGACATGATCCCACCCTGCCGGCCTCTCCCTGGAGGGCCGGTGTCACACTGAGGTAAGGGAATTGAATAGGCAGGCTGTAAGAGGCTTCGTTTTGGGACCATTAGTCAAAGGCGGGGACACTATCAACGCTTTGATTACAATGGTGTGGAGTATTCCCTCGGGGTCCTCTCTTCTTCATTCATATTCTGCTCTTTAAACATCCCATTCATCAATTACCACCGCTGCAGCCACATGGTCGCCATTGTTCCCGTGCATGTAGACTCACACATTATGCAGGGTATGCATAAACACCCCCAAACATGGAAGTCCATTCCATTATCATTTACATGCACAGATGCACACAAATGACAAATTTAATGAGTTGCTGGCTGTAGCTGCTTGGTGTCCTTACACAAAGACGAGGCTGTTGCTGTGCAGAACGGTGCGGGATGCTTCTGTTTGTGGACACCAGCACTGCATACTGCTTGAATTATTTATTTTTGGCACCGTAGTTTGTGGAATATACACATGTTTTAACCCTTTTTATCCATGCTAGAGGCGTGGCCCTTGGGATGGGATTGTCGTTCCACCACTTTGGGCCAGACTGAAATAGCTCAACAACTGTTGGAAGGATTGCCACGAAATTTTGGTCCAGACGTTCATGTTCCCGTCAGGCTGAATTGTAATAACTTCTTTTCATCTAGCTCCGTCATCAGGTCAAAATGTTAATTTGTCCAAAAATTTGGTTTATGACTAAATTGACTAATTTTATCTGCCCAGGGACTGCAGATGGAAATTAGCTATAACTAAATCAGGTGTTAAGCAGCTCTTCTTTTGTTAGACTAATGTATTTGCACATGGTTCCTGTCGAATAAAGAATAAACAAAAAACTAACTACAAAACTAAAATACCTGCAAAACTGACATTCCCAGCTGCACTTTGCGTTCAGTGCTAATTAGGAAATGTTAGCATGCAAAATGAAGTTCCTAAATAAAGAGCTTTGCCTTAATAAAATAATGTCCAAATGTTAGAAAAGTTTCCAGAATTAGATCAGGAAATATCTGATCAAGCCAAAGAATCTGACCAGATTCTCTGCGCTACATAAACATTTTAAGTACTCAGTTCAACCGACAGTTTCCATTTTTTGATAGACATTTTCAGATTTGATTCGGTTCATTAATTCATATCAACCCTGTCTCCATACATTTATACACGCATTTGCAACAGCAAATGCACTTTGAGAGAATTGTAATGCCATCCGTATGCCAAGTCGTCACAGAACGTATTTGCAAAATGTTCGCCGACAACACATTTTATTTGTTTTCCCTACAATATCTGCTCGTTGCTACTAAAGCACAAATCACGTTTTTTTGTGGTTGTGCTTAGCCACTCGCAGCGCTTCGTTAAGGTTAGTGAAAGATCGTTGTCTTGGTTAAATATTGAAAAGGTTAGTTGAAGCACAAGACAAAAAGTGGTTACTTTTATTAACATCCAACCAAAATCTTTCCCTTTAACCAAAGCACCTTTTCTGCGTAGACTTAACCACACGCTGGACTCGAAAGCGATCCCTGGTCTCCGGTGTCAAAGTCGTGTGTTTTTGAGTTGCGCGTAGTACAAAAAAATGTTGCCTTCCTTCATTAAGAAAACCCCAGAACAACAAACGTTGCCACAGGCAGCAAATACTTTCTTCATGGAAACATATTTGGCAAATCAGTAGAAGTGATTTTTAGGAAACAGGATTGCTTGTATATATCACCACGCGCACATCGCAGCCACTTTACTGCTTTCTAAAGGATTTTTATAGACAAACAGCAGTGTTGCTGTCTTTCTTAATCTTTTCTAATGTGTCGGTATGGCAGGAAGGGGCAGCTGGCTAATGTCTTTTAGTTCTATGTGGTTAACTAGTGGCAAAGAGGATACATTTGATGCCACATGTTTAGTAGCACTGTACGATGTAGAGCTGGAATGCTGAGAAAGAAATCTGCCTCCTCAGAGGCAGGCGGCTTCAGAGTTCATTTGTGAGTTGAAAGTGTGTCCCCGCAAACACCCTCATCCTCTTATTCTCCTTTTATTAATCTTTTGTCTTATTTCTATGTGGGAGATAATCATACCCTATGCTTTGGATCTACAGTTCCCATAATCCTTTGAGGGATGCAAACAGAAGGTAAAATGTTGCAATGGGTTCAGCTAGTTAAGCTGTTGGCTACAATGTGAGTCCCGTTTTTTTGGCAAATTTGCGCCATTTAAAGTATGTCAAAATAGCCATTAGCAGTTCCTGTCTGCTGTGTACCCATTAATGTACAGACAACTATCACTGGATTTCTTTAAAACTGCAGAAAACTTGAAAACATGATGATTCTCAGGCAGGTTCTGCAGTTATAAGGAGCGTCTTTTTTTCTATGATTTCTGAGCGGATCTATGGAAGATTATTTGTAATGGACATCGAAGATAGGAGAGCCTCGTCAAGTGTAGGTCACACTGAATCTCAAAATGTATCTATCGCGTCTGTGTTTAGACTTGACTGAGTTAGGACTCAGAGGAGGAGTGCGATTTGTGACGCGACAGTCGGGCGTCAACTGCTCTATGAGCTGTGTGTCACATCCACTGCTGCCACAATAACACACTTCAGAACACCTGCCTGCACCTTCCCCTATCCCCTCACGCATTCTCTTTGCCTCCCCTCGCTCCCTCTGCAAAACCCTTCAACTCTCCCACGTCCCCCCGGGGAGGTGAGCCACGCAGTTTGAAGTCTGAGAGGCAGACAAAGGGTAGCAGACAAGAGAAAATCATCACTGCTGTGTGCAGTCTGGCTCCAGATGACGACTTAAACATGCCTGAGTTGAGAAATGCAAGACCCAGTCATAAGCAAATGCACATGCACAGACACACACACACACACACACAGGTGGTGATTTATGTAGTACGCATGAATGATAGGCAGACACCAACGCAAACATGAACACTGAATACCAATGAGCATTAAGACAGTTAACTTCTACTCTGTCTGCAGTGTTGTTTGCTGCTGAGCAGGTAGTGTACGGCAGGATTTTACAGCTTTTTCTCTGGAAACTATGCAGTGAGAGTGAACCAGAACAGTGACGACAGCGAGCTGAAACTACAAAGCTCCGTAAAGCCGAGCAGAGCTGCAGATTCAGCTGATAATACCTCTGTAATATCATCGCTATGAGCGACACCTTTCACATTGTCATCTGTTTTTTTTCTTGTTATGAAAATATAGATTACAGCCTCCTAACGTGAGCATGTTACGGTCTCCGTGGACTTTTTGACATATGGGATGTAATGTGGAATATCATGGACATGCTCATTGAACGTTTTGACTTAACCATACACACTGACCTGTACTTCAGATTTGATATTGTACATACAGTACATGTCCTTACCGTTAACCTTGTTTAGATTCTGGATATCTGTTTATGGATATTTTTATATTTGCACTCTTTCCTACTTTGAACTGCAACTGCTTAACAACAACTTCCCTCTGGATAAATAACCTTATCTTACGTTACATTCTCACTTAGCATTTAGCTCAAATCTTCTGCCTAAGTACGCAGCCTCACAGAGCTGCTAGCATGGATGTAGACGCTGTTACTTCACTTCATTCCCTCTCATGTGTTTCTCCTCCTCTGCAGCTTCCTGTGGTGATATCAGTATCTGCTCTTCATCCTCCTGCTTCCCTAATCTGTTGACTGACGCACTCTCGTCTTCATTCTCATTTATTATCAGTCTACGTGGCCTCTCTTTCCAGCTGCTCTGCTCTTTCATTATGATCTTTTTAACAGCCTCCTGTCTGTATCTACAGTATCCCTGATTGCACTTGTTCAACAGAGGCTTTTTCAGCCCCACGTCCTCGCTGTCTGTCATAGCCTGCCTTCATCCTTTCATCCGCTCTCTCCTTCATCTTTTCCCCCCGTGGTGCCTCATTCGCCCCCTGTGCTCTGTTTGTTTGCTATTCAGGTGGGTTGGACCTCAGCGAGTCTCAGCCTGCTCTGTGGAGGTTTGTCTGTGGAGCAGAGATAAGATTTAGGGTCAGGACTTATTTAGAGTAATAACACAGAGGCTACCTTTTGAAATAGTGAGTGAGTGAGTGTTTGTGTTATCTGTTATGAGTATAAAGCCACAGTTCAGACACAACTCACAACTGATGGGCCAGAACCCACCAGGAAATATATTTGGAGAAAGAGCAAAAACATAACAGCATCAAAACCGCAGTGCACATAGCACTAGCAACAAAATAAAATGTTTTCAAAACTAAGTGGTAAAGCATTAATCAGCGGTACATAAAATTAGAGACAATTAGTCGACCAATCGATTGGCAGAGAACCATTCTGCAACTGTTTTGATAGTCAATTAATTGTCCAAATTATTTCCCTCCAGTCTCTAAATACTGTTATTTTCCCTTTTCCCTCTCACCTATGTAGGTTTATGAAGTACACGCCCTAAAAGGGCTGTTTTATTGTCTATTTTACTCTAAATGGGACCATAACTTACAAAATGACCATCATGCGATTGAGACCATAAACTCATTAGGAAATTGTTTACCGAGGTAATAAATCAAGTGAGAAGTAGATATTGACAGTGGAGTCCCCTCCCTGCTGGCCAGAAAGAATGCAGGTCTAAGGCACTTCCCCATTGGCTTCACTTTTCAGACCCAGAGGCTGCGTCCACTTCTTTTATACAGTCTGTGGTCTGAACGCACTTTTAGGACCCGTGCAGGTCGACCGCATTTTGCATTTGGTCAAATTATCTTCAGGTCTATTCAGATCAGGTATGACTTTGACTCCCGTCTTTAATTCTTAATGAATTCTCTGTGCGTTCGTCACTGCCGGTGACACCTTTCACATTACACGTAGGAATTTGACCCATAATCCTTATAAAACTGTTGATTTAAAACTGCTTTAATAACAAGGATCTTGTCCAGCAAGACGTTACATCGTGAAGATGTTGGTCTAATTCACTGTAATCGTTTTTCCAGTAATTTAATGTTTACAGGAACCTAATGTCTCCTGCCAAGCTTTTAACTGGACTGTCACTGGGTCTCCGTTAATCAGCAGGAGGGTTTTAACCTTCTGAAAACACACAGTGATAGAAAACTAAAGCTGCACGTCTTGTTTAGTAAGAATAATGTCGTCCTGCATTTGGAAGTTAGTCATGGAGATGTAAATATATAAATACACACAGCATCTCATCTGTAGGCCAGAAAGGAATGTTATTAATATTTTCAGTGATGAAATAATGGAAAAAGGGATAACATCCCCTGACATGTAAATACACTATTATAGTTTTTTATTTTACATATCTCTTCTGTGTATACATAGTGAAAACATGTAATTTATAACATTGAACTGTTCTATAATAATAATTTTAATGATTAACACTAAATATTTGTACATTTCTATAGCTCATTTTTCTTGTATTTTGGGTCCCGGGCAGCTTCCAATTTTGTTAAATTAACAAAAATATAAGTCAGACGTACAGCTGAGTTTTTGATGAGAAAATGATACCATGCACGAGTGGTAAGGTCAGAGCATAAGGTGCTAAACAAAGACAAAAATGAATGCATAAAAAAATCAAAATTAACCAGGACTTCGGGGGTTTTAAAGAACTTGTCACATGTATGGCACATCCACACTCCCATCCGCCGCACTTCTCTTTCATGTCACTGCTCCAGCCCTCAGGTTCACGTTGAGTGTCCGATGTTGAGAGGCTCGGAGGGGGTTTGAGTCTCATCTTTTGTCTTCCTCCCATCACCTCTGCCTTCGTCTCAGCTCTCCACATCTGACGAGCTGACACCAAAGCCTTGTTTTATCCGTCCGTCCTCGAGCTGCGGATGACACTTCACTCAGGTGGAGAAACGTGCAGTGAGTCGCTTACTGCTGACGAACAGAGGGAGCCCGTGTATACACGATATCTCATCCTGAGGCAGCGACGTGGCCCGGTGGAGACAGAAAGATCAGGACGGGTAGTCATAAGGTGCAAGAAATATATTACAAACCTCTTGATTCTCCAGCAGCAGTGGTGGAATGTAACCACGTTTTTTTAGTTTATTCACTTAAAAATGTGAGATATTTGAGTGTTTTCTTTTCGTGCTACTTTATACTTTTACTCCCCCCGTTTGGCAGTTTTCTTTTCATGAAAAAACATTTCATGGTTCCATTGTTCCATTTATTGTTAGTAATGTTGAGGTTTGGACTGTTGGTCGGACAAAACGAGCGCTGTGAAGGCGTCCCGTTGGGCTCTGGGTCACTGTGGCAGCTTTTCTCACTATTTTCAGAATTTTTTCCAAACCAAATTTCTAAAATTATGAGCAGATTAATCCATAATGCAAATAATCATTAGTTTTCCAGCTCTGCATGAAATAGTCCAACAACAATGGTCAAATCCTGCTTTCACATTCATACACGAGTTATAATAATCTAGTTATATAATAGTATAACAGTCAGAATCCATTAAACAAGTGCAGCTCATCTTTCAGATAGTTAGAGAAAAGATTTTTTTAAAAAGCTGCTGTTAATTTCTGAATCATTAAATGTCTCGGGACCAAATACTTAAAGAAAATAATCTTAAAGGTCCCTTTTTAGGAAGCAGGTAGAACCTCGAGTAACCAAACAGGGTGAAGCTGCATCCAGCAAGGATGCTGCACACGGATGAAACCAACTGCCTGATGAGTTTATGTAAATGCATCCAAACTTTCCACTCTCAAATCCTGTTTTGCTGCAACTTTACAAGATACACATTTGATTTGAATATCAGACATTTCAAGAATAAAGGCAATATTTTTAAAGAAAAGAATTGCACATTTTAAGACAAATGGTGACATGATATTTTGACAATGAAGTCACAATATTTCAAGATAACGTTAATACAATAATAACAATAATATAAAAATGTAATATTGTTAGAATAAAGCTGTAATTTCATATGAAAAAGCCATAATATTTTGAGAAAGCAATTTTACTATTTAGAAATCAACACATAATTATAGGAGAAAATACATATATTCATATTGTTTCATGAATAAAATTGCAATATTTAGAGAATAAAAATATAACTATGAACAAAAGTTGTAATATTTAGCTAATATTTTTATAGTGATATGAGGTGAAAAAGTCATAAATTTGACTGAACCTGTGACTTATTTACTTTATTACATTTGGGCAAATCTATTACTGCACCAAAGAATTATAATACTAAAAAAAATACATTACATTCACATTAGACTAATTAGTTTTTCCCAATTACATTATCATGGGAAACACAATTGCTGCTTTGATTATGTTCACAGAAGCAACATTATTGTACAGTACCACATGCAAGTCGTGGTGGATGGTGGGTACAAAGTGAAGGTTTAGGCACAAAAAAAAGCACTTTCATCAAATGAATAGCTTGACATTGTAGCCTCGTGCCTGGTTCATTTCATGGCCAGGCAGTCAGACTGGTTAGTGATTTGTTCAAAGAGCAGAAGCAAAGCTCAGACTGTACCAGTGGACTGATTTAAAATAAAATAAAAAAATGCGTAAAGGTGAATTTGGTCATGCAGACAAACCAGGAAAGCGTAGGTTACAGCAGATCCAACTGTGCACTGCAGAGCACTGTAATGCACTTTAACAGCTAATTACATGATCAAACATTAGCACCAATCTTTAAACAGCCCACAAAGTTCGAGATAGCAGATATAGTCTGGTAAAACGTATTAATTAACTGCACCGCACACATTAATACAATATATAAAGGTAATAAATGCCCTCAGGTGAAATTTAATAAAGGCATATAAATTAATTTTAATGTATTAATTTTTTCTTTATCGTGAATCTCGCGGGGGGATTACATTACACAGTTACATCGGGTGGTGAGGAATTATTGCAGAAAGGTCAAACGTTATCAAGAGGAGCAATTTTTTATATTAAATTCAGGCTGCTTCTTTTCAGGTGGTAATGGGTTTGATTCCAAATGATCACTTAATACTACTGAAAGCTGGGTTTGCGGGCTTGTTAGGTAAGTGAATAAATGGCGACTATTAATCATCTGACAGGGATGATGTGGAAGACACCGCTGAGGCGTATAACCTCTGGAGGTATTAATTAGTATTTAATTATAGATCCTGGTCATAAATATCAATAGAAGCGTTCACGTATTTTCACCTGGGAACAGACGCGTACTATAATAATCCATAATCTCTGGGGGAGCCTTCGTGATGTTTCAGCACATGGAAACTTGACCAAACTTACGTGACATACAATTTAAGTAATGTTGGTCAGTTTAGTCAAGTTTGCATTTGTACTACTACCACTTGGAAGAAGCTGGATGTTTCAACCATTTATCCATTACGTCTAGCTAACTGTTAAAACGGTCTAAAATAACCAGTTATACGATACATTTAGCTGTTGCAGCTATTCATCAGTTACTTTCAGATAACTATTTCAACTGTTTAGCATTAATTTAGCTATTTCAACAATTTATCCGATACATGTAGCTCTTTCAACTGTTACTTTCAGTTAACTATTTCAACTGTTAAATACTTGAAGCTACCCGAAAGATACATTGAGTTATTTCAAGTATTTCCCTGTTACTTTTAGCTCCCAATTTTAACTGTTTAGCGTTAATTTAGATATCAATCTCCACCATTTATCCATAACTTTTGGCTAACTATTCCAACCATTTATCTATTACTTTAGGTACAAATTTTAACTGTTTAACTTCATACTAACATTTCAACAGTTTGTCCATTTTTTTAAATGACTGTTTCAACAGTTTGACATGAGTTCCATTTCAACATTTATCCATAACTTTTAGGTCATTTTAAACTGTTGATCCAATACCTTTAGCTATTTATTCACACTATTTATTCCCAGCGTCACGCGCTGAAGTATCTTGGCTTCCATGCAACCAAACTACCCAATACATACACTGTTAGAAAGGGAAAATGATTGAATGATTGACTTCTTTTGATAGCCAATAACAGCTCATTCTACCATGGCAGCAAAGATACATTGTTGGAGTAGCCCTTTTTTCTGCCTCTCTTGTTTACCATGCCAGCAAATCTGAATTATTTATCCTTAGGTGCTTATGGTTTCCGTCAAATCAACGGAACGACTGAATTGTGGAGAATCTAACTATGTGCAACATGTCCATATTGACAAAAGTTTAAACATTTATATCTTTATGGATGATGCTAAGCCGCTTGGAACTAGCTTAAGCTCGTCGCAGGCGGGCAGATGGATTTTAAAAGTTTAAGCGTTTTATACGTCCAAAGAACTTCTATAAAAACCAGATCCGGCGTCTAATTGAGACCTGCGTTTATTTGTCAAAACGTGTAGCCACACCTGGCCAGTAAAAGGGACTCGGTGTTTAATTGAAGTTTTACGGGTTTTAAGTGTGTATTGGTGTAATTGGTCCTCCCTGTGGGCACCCATAAGTGTATAAGTAATACTGCACATAGTTACTTTAAAAAAGTACCTTTAGCTGCTCACAACAACATTATAGTTTGATATAAACCATTGATTAAATATGTATATGCTGCTTAGAAATGTTAAATGGGGAGGTTTAACGTGTTACCATGTTTCCTCTCTACAAAGAAAATGGACCTGATTGAGTAAGTTGACCACACCTTGGCCTAAAGGTCCCACGTGTTGGGTTTCGTGGCATCCAGTGGTGAAACAGCCATTTGCAACCATTTGAACACCACTCGCCTCACCCTCCCCTTCCAAGTGTGTAGGGTAGTAGTGCTTCGTTTGTCCGTTCTGGGCAACTGTAGAAAAACGCAACATGGCAACCCATGGAAGGGGACCCGCTCCGGTGTCGATTTTAAAAACGGCTAATTCTAAGGGTAACGAAAACACAACAATTCTTATTTTCAGGTGATCATACACTAGTGATCCTCCTAAACGTTACACACTGAACCTTTAACGAGGCATTTCTTCCACCAAATCATTGTTCAGGTGTTTTTGAAATCACCATCCACATCTGAAAAGGCTCACAGTGGAGAGAGGACACCTGGGGCGAAAGAGCCTCACTAGATCAGCAGCACTTGTTAATGCCAATCAAGAGGCAGAGCGAGGCCCCGGCTCTGTTGCTAGGAGACTGGAGAGGATATTTTTCAATCGGTCCAGCAAGACTCTGATTGGACTGTCATTACTGGCCTCTGGTGTAGCTGACCATGAGTGTAATTACTCAAGTTTTGTCTTGAGAGTAGCCATTTTTGAATCAAGCATATTTTATAAATTGACCAAAATAGCTGTTGGACTTTGCTGATCAATGAATGTCACAGAGCACACAAACATAGAAAGACAGCTCCTCTGTGCTCCATCAAACATCAAACAACTGAAGAAGCTGAATCAATTAAAAGCTATTCATCAAGATCTTAACATAATTACTCTAATTACTGAAATGGAAATCACCTAAATAATGAGATGAATTTCATCAGGTGAAATCTTTAGCGTCATTTCCCTCATTCTGGTAAATGTTTATGCACCAATTAGTGCCTCTTCTGCATCAATTTATAGTGGAACTGTCTTTATTTATGTAAAGGAAAACAAAATTAAGGCGCCAGGTGACTGTCAAATGTTTTCTAATGTCATGTTCATGTTGAAAACATATTTAACACCGTCGTATGTATATATAGGCCATATGTAAGTTCCAACTTGTGAAATTCCATTTCAAACGTCCCATGCTGTCAACAAGTCACATGATGCCGTTCTTTTGAAATGAGCTTGTCTGCTGGTAGCTTAGCTAGCTGGAAAGCTTTAAATATGGGCAGGCAACATTAACTCAAGATTGGTTAGCAAACAACACTTACTGTTCATGGTTTTGAGACATTTTAAGGAAAGAACGTCCAAATATCGGACCTCCTTCTCCCTGCTGGCTCCTCCTCCATGGTTATCGACCGTGCATAGTTCTTCTTTGTTTATGAGTCGCGTTCTAGCAGCAAGTTCGTCAAAATAAAAGTCCTCTGCTACTTTCATGTTTGTAATTTTTGTTTGGAGGGGGGGGAGACAAATGCACATGTTCTAAATATTGTGCCCCCATCGCCCCCCTTTGGAAACCCAGGCTCATAGATAACTTAAGTTGCTGTTTCTCTCTTCCTGTGCTATAGTTAGAAGGATGTTGTGAAGAAGTGGCCTTTCAGGAAACACCTAATTGCTATTGGCTGTTTCGTTCGCTGTGACATTTATGAAAACTTTATAGACAGCAATCACCCCTCGCTTGTGACATTTTGGATTCCCTTTAACGCTGTGAATATGAAGGTTCCCCATTTTACGGGCCACGGCGTTCAAAATGAAAACAGCAGCAGCTCCCACGCGGAGTCTCATTGGCACAGATGAAAGAGCGATGGGACAAAAGAGAGTGACAGTGTTTCCATCCCATAAGAAAAGGTCATAAATATGATGCACCTTGATAGAGACAAAGGTGTTGTTTGGTTTGAAATCTGAAATCTTTTCACAGTTTGTTGAACTCTGCCTTTAATTGAAATGATGAAATAATAAAGGGATGTTGCAGCTCTCAAAGCAAAGATGCACCAGCCATCAGTGAGGGGTGATACTACTTGTTTTGATTTGGATGTGTGAAAAGACATCAGTTCCAGTGCACTGGCTCCAATTTGAACAGAATTTATTGTTATTGCAAACCAACCAATTGACAGTTAACACTCCAGCAAGATAATCAAACAGTAAAAGTGTTGGTTTGTGTGTTTTTTTTGTCATTGCAGCATCTTTCAAATTGTTCTGCCAGCATTATTTTAACTTTTGTTTGGACAAAAATGAGACTCACGAGTGAGCGGAGGTGGAAGGGTTCATCAACAAAGCCACCATTGAGCAATTATAATTTAAAATGGGAAAAGTTTGGGAAATGGTAAAGGAGGCGTTCCAGATTACTTGCTAGAAGTGGGGGGGCCATGGGTTGGTGGCAGAACAGTTGCCTGCCAATCGAAAGGTCAGCGGTTCAATCCCCCAGCCATGCGTCGAAGCATCCTTGAGCAAGATATTATATAAGTCGCTTTGGATAAAAGCGTCTGCTAAATGTAAGTTAAAGGCCCCATTCACGCTGCAGTACATAACAGTGAGTGCAGATAGTCTGAAATCATTAGTTACCCTCCCCAATTCTTTATGCTATGCTAAGCTAGCTGGCTGTAGCTTCACATATAATGGACAAACATGAGAGTGGCATCGATCTTCTCATCTAACTCCCGGCAAGAAAGGGAATAAGCATATTTCCCAGAATGTTAAATGTTTAACTAATGTCGGATGAGGGGCCCTTTGACAGTCACACTCATAACATGATCTAATATTTCTAATTCAGATTTATCTCTGGTGTCAATGTGGGGCAAAGGCAATCACACAAAATGGCTTCCAGACATCGCCCACATGAGGATTTCCCATCACAACATCAATGTATCTGCGTGTGTGTGTGTGTGTGTTGAAATGGTTTTAACGGTGCCAGACACCCCGTCTAATTACCAAAGTTGGCGTGACAGTCATGGTGCATTAAATCAATGGGATTGTGCATCTCTGAAATGGATTAGAAATAGAGCTGCTCAATCCATAACATCTCCCGCTGAAAACTGTGTGTTGACAAACCCATGCTGGTTAAACTGTTAATCTCCATAAAGAAGCTAAATCGCATGTTACCTACCTGCAAATAAGGTTGTTGGTCAACTAATCTGACTACACAGACAAATGCCCTTTAAACTCTGTTTTAAAGCCACTGAGGGCTGTAATCGGACAGCAGATCTGTATTTTGGGGCTACTTGCGTTGTGGGACAGGTGGATTGTTCCCGCCGCTGTCACCCCACTGTGCCTTGATTTGCATACTGGATCAGATTATCATTACATTATGTATTCCAAGGACAAGCCTGAGCATGATGGATGATTGGTGCAGTCTAATAATCTTCACCGACCTCGTATTTCTGCCTCGAAACCGAGCAGCAGTGATCTACCGCTCTGCTGCTCCAGGGTCAGACTCTCAGCCCACGGCTCAATTCAGGAATACCTTCAATTAATATCTAAAATATCATGCATAACTTTTAATTTAATGAAATTATTTTACAGTCTAGATTGCTGCATATGTTTGTAGTCACGTTCATACTCTGGAAACAGTAGATGTTGGTTGTGTCTGGAGAAAAGGTGTGAGTGTGTGTATACTTTTTCTGAATAACTTCACAGATGCACAGTAAAAGAAAACCATAAAAAATTGATTGGTTTCCAGGCACAAATACCAATGTCTTTCCTAATGTAGGATACGCTAAATGTATGATAAACTTTTTTAAGTACTTTATTGCAAGAGAGCATAATGTCAGTTTACACTTACTTACACATGATGATATTTATAATTCTAGCATTCTTACAATATTTGCATATTTTATCATGAAAGAGGACACAAGGAAAGAAAAATGAATAAACAAAAATGGTCGAAAAGAGAAAAAAATAAAGTGGGAGAAATTCACAAAAGCAATAGAAAAACAAGAAACCCCACATACAGAAACTCATTGACTGTCCGTATTAAATAAACACATAGGCCATCAGTTTAACATTGAATTGATTACAGGTGTTACTTATGACACTACATCTGCCTCCTATAGTAATCAATTCCTCTAAATTGTTTAGTCGTGGGCCTCCAAATTTTATCCATTTACTCCACAGTATTGACTATTCCTGTTCTTGATTTCTGACTCTATTGACCCCACGCAGCCTGCCCATTTTTTAGTTAATCATTTGTTGTTACTATTGCTGGCTAAAGAAAATCTAATTTAAAGTCTTGGTCCTGATCAGTTCACACAGCTTACTATAAATTTGTCAAAACTGGGAACACGTCCACATTTATGCGGAGCTCCTATGACCTGACATCAACACATTCATCAGAGATATTAAATTACAAAAGATGATCTTTGGGGCAAAGTTACATTCAGCTTACACCTAATTTACAACTAGCCTAAAGCTCGCTAACAACTAGCTTACACCTATAGCCTACAACTAGGCCAACTAGCTTACAGCTAGCCTACAACTCTCTTACACCTATCTAACAACTAGCTTTCAACTAGCCTACAGCTAGGTAACAACTAGCCTTCAACTAGGCCAACTAGGTGACAGCTAGCTTACAACTAAACTAGCTAACAAATATCTTACAACTAGCCTTCAACTAAACCAGCCTACAGCTATTTTACAAATAGCTTACAGCTAACCTACAACTAGCTTTCAACTAAACTAGCCTACAACAATCTTGCAAATACCCTACAACTAGCTTACAACTAGCCTACAATTAGCTTACAGCTAGCTTACACCCCCCTTACAACTAGCCTACAACACAACTAGCCTACAACTGTTTTACAACTAGCCTACTGTGTGTTGTAGCCGTACGTTAGCTTGATGTGTATCTTTGTTCGAATGGTGAAACGTTGCCAGAGAACTGATGCTTACCTTATTGGTACGATGATGCAGGTTATTGTTAATATCTTAAGTTTCCACTTTTATATAAATGTGTTTACTTTTGACTTTCTTCCAGTTTGTAAATTAAGGTGGGGTTAGCTTTTAACCACGTCCTCATTATCTGCTTCATAGCTGCAATTCTAAGCATCCTGTATATAAGTATATATGTCTAGCTCAGAGGGTTCAAGTGCCTGTTTGGATTAGAAATCTTTGCATAGAGATTATAAGTAATAAATAAATAAACTCCGAGATGTGATATCGTGAGACAAACCATCTCTGCAGTTCCCATCACAGATAGGTAATGCAGATTTGGTGGCTTTACTAGTACGGCAGCAGCCAGTCCAAACAGGAGACGTGTGATTACGGGTGATAAGATTTATCTGTGGTGCCAGTTACACAGATGGGGTTACAGAAATAAGCTGCTACCTGGTTACAGAATGTGGTCTGATTGATGTAGAAACCATTTTGTGTGTGTGTGTGTGTGTGTGTGGTCCAAGTAATAGCCTGAAGTAGCAACAGCATCCAGGGCTGAGTGCACAGAGATACAACATGATATACGTGTGGAGGTGTGTGACTGACAGGCAGACGCTGGTGAGAATTTGGAGACGTTCCAGTGGGAGGCTGCCATTTTAAATAAACGCGAATCACAAGATCACCTGCGGCTAAAGCTACAAGTCTGAGAACAGAGTGCTGCTGTTTGTTCAATATTTCACTTTTACTCTCTCAACACTTTCTGAAGCAATTTAGGGACTGTACAAATATTATTGGGGGGTTCTTTCCTCTTGACTTAAACGCATCACCCTCCCCCTAATATCTCAGAATATAGTGAGTTGATAAAACTCATTTAACCATTAACAACTAAAAGAGGCAAAGCATAAAGAATTTAAGTTAGTTTAATCTAAAGTGTGATATATGGCAGTTGTGGAAGAAGTATTTAGAACCTTTACTTAAGTAAAAAGTACTAATACCACACTGTAAAAATACTCTTGCAAGTAAAATTCCTGCGCTGCAAATATTACCAAGTAAAAGTAAGTATATAATCAGGAAAATGTACTTAAAGTATTAAAATTTCCCCTGTGACTGTTATACTATTATGTATTCTATCATCAGATTATTATTCCTCATTCATTAATGTAAAAGCAGGATTTTACTGCTGTAGCTGGTTGAGGTGGAGCTCATTTTGAACTATTTTGTATCAGACTGTTAATGATCATTTTAATTATGGATTCATCTGCTGATTATTTTATCCATTAATCAATTGATTGTGTGGTTAACTGTGACCACATTTCTCACTATTTTCTGAATCGTTACAAACCAGAGCCCAAAGTGACACCTTCACAACGCTTGCTGTGTCCAACCAAACAGTCCAAACATCGACATTATTAACAATGAATTAAAATCGTTACAAGGACAATTGGCAACTCTTCACATTTGAAAAGCTAGAAACCATGAAATTATTTTACATAAATAATGACTTAAAGTAACTAAAGCTGTCGCATAAATGTGTGCAGTAAAAAGTATATTTTCCGCTGAAATGTAGTGAAATGAGTAGAAGTGCAAAGTAGCAGAAAATGGAAATACTCAAGTAAAGTACAAGAACCTCACAAGTACTTCGAGTAAATGTACTTGTGATTAATGGAATAATTTTCACAGGAGTCAACAATAAGTACATATACTATATATATAAAACATAACTAATTATGAGTAGTCCAGCCACACTCTTATTATTATTATTACTTTTTTTTATTATTATTTTTTTTTATTTTATTTTAGACAAATAAAATTAAAGGCTAAATTTTAGATAAAATATAAGTCGACTTTATATGACACATTTAACGACTAATAGACTAAACGTCCATAAAGATCCACATGTATTTGTGTTTCTTATAACTGACATGTTGTTGGTCGTATTAGCTAGCAAGTATTGTACTTAAGTACAATTTTGAAGTACTTTCCTAGAGTATTTTCATTTCCTTCTACCCCACTACATCTCAGAGGGAGATATTCTACTTTCTACTGCACTACATTTATCTGATATCTTTACTCACTTTGCAGCTTCAGATTAATAATACAAAATTATAATCAACAAATATATAATTATGATGTATTATTATAAGTTAAGACTTTATTGATTTCCGGTGGGACACTGACAAGATACCCAGCAGTATAAAATTTAAAATGATATCCAGCTTTTCCAGCCGCAACATTAAAGTGATGAGCACATTAATGCATTAATGATCATAATCCAGTAATGTAATATACATTATTCTGAAATGGGTCATTCTGCCTAAGTTATTTTGGTACTTTAAGCATATTTTGATGTTCATACTTTTGAATGCAGGACTTTTACTTGTAACAGAGTATTTCTCCACTGTGGTATTGCTTACTTAAGTAAAAGATCTGAGTAATTCTACCACCACTGCCGTCTGGCCAGAATAAAACTAGTGCGAACATTTGGAACTGTGGATTGGATTTAAATGAATGTGGGAACCGCTGAAACATTCAACAGAGCGCCAAAAGAAAGAAAGATGTGTAGAAATACTGTGTGATGATGTGTCGAACTTGATGGCCTCAGGAACTGTTACACGCCCACGACGTGACACTAATTTAGTCAGCTAAAGCCTGTACGTACCTTTTAGTTTGGACCACACATCCATTGTTTAATGGTGCTTTGTTTCCTCGACAAAACTTCCTTTTTTGTAAGCGCTTCCTGCCTATAACAGGCCCCTGACTGCTGTTGACAACAGACAGGAAGTGGGATAAGGAAAGCTTTAAATTCCAAAATTATCTTAGCAGGAAGTAAAATGAGCACTAAGAGAAATTATGACTTCCCCCTTGAGGGCATTAATCTATCCTGCTCTGTGCTGACTGTTCACCATCAGACCAAATCCAAACCTTGAGATAAACATCTGCGTCAACATCCTGCTGCGGGACAAATTTACATAAACTGGTATCAGCACTTTGATGGGATTCTTACAACCCAGTGACGCCTAACAAACGTTTTATTGAGGATTTATATAAAATGTAACTGTAAAAGTATTGGATCAAAAAATGAAAATAGCTTTTTTTGTGAAATTTTCACAAGTCATGATGAGACTTGGGACAACAGGGAATTCCAGTCCCACCCTGAACTGACAAATGCCGGACCACACTGGTCCAGCACGAGAATAATTTAAGGCTATCGATAAAGTTTTGTCCGAAACTTTCACCATTTAATCAGTAAACTAACTGATGGAGTCTGAAATGAGCAGATTAGAGGATGGAACAAAGTGAGATCCAAATAATCCATAGTCTCTCTCTTCACACATAAATAAATAACAGCTCCTGCGGTCATATTCTCACACACGTCAGTTTTCTCCTCAAGTCTTTTTCCTTTCCTGATCGATGTGGATCATTAGCCGTGAAGCTCTTGCTGAGACTGAAACACTGAGTGGTATTACATTGTACGAAGCAGGGTTTGGGGTCAGTTCAGGTTGAACCCTTGGGTTTTCTGTGCTAAGATGGTGGTTCGCTCCGTGGATCGCCATGGTAACTTGTGCTGAGTTGGGGATAACCGATCAACACGTATAAAAGCACCACCTACGTACGCTACTGACCAAGCAGTTCTCTTGGATTATGGCTCTAGCATGTTCATAGCAGATCCTGTAGCGCTCGGTGGAATAAAAAAAGAACTAAAAATTAAATAAAAGCTTGGTTGCGCGGATCGTGAGAGGGAGTGTTCAGAGGCCGACAGAAACCCTTGTGCTTTACCGATATCATCCTACAGCAGAGATTGGTTAAAGCACTAAAACCTTATTCTTCATATGAGAGTAAGCCTACTTATCGCTTTGCATTATGTTTTTATTTTTATCACACTGCTCGGGTTGCAGCTCAAAGAATGAGACCAAAATGATCATAAGAATACATCCAAGCAATGCATTAATCTACCTTCCTATAGTTTCACATTACCATTTTTAGGTTTCTTTTAATTATTGAGTTGCATTATACTTTATTCTTGACCGCTGCACATTAGTCTTGCACTGCTCTATTTTAAGCTACCCATTGCCTTTATATTTTCTCCTTCGAGTTTTATTTATGGTTTTTAATCATCCATTGTTTGTTTTTATTCCTCGTTAACGCCCCACGCCTGCCTGTTTAATCCCTGTGTATTATATTGTTGTGTTTTATGTGTAAAGCACTTTGTAACGCTGGTGTTGATCAGTGCTATACCAATATGCTTCATTGTTTTTATTATAAATGTAATTATGGGGCAGTGATATCATAAGCCTATTAATTCAGTTACACATTCTGCGGTTTTTTTTTTTGGGGGGGGGGGGCTGTCCTTCCTGCATTTGGCAGCTGTGTTGCTTCCCATCCTGAATTATGTGTTTAACTTCTTCATATTTCTCTAAAATTGTGGTTTGCTCTTCACTTGTATAATGTGCCACTCTACTGCCAGTAGACTTGTTCATGTTTGCGATTGGTCATATGCTGCAAGCACCGCCCCTTTTTATGTGGACACGCTCAGATTGGGGGGAAAGCCTGGGTTGACTTGATAACCGGCGTTGTGTGACCACTTATCCTGACTGCGGTTGTTAGGCTTTGTGAAGCCAGATAAGGAAAAGAGAGCCGGGTTTGTTGAACCTGCTTCAGCTCCAGGATATGCGAGCTGGAGATAGAAACCAGGAAACTGTGGCATGTAGGCTGGAGCATTGATCCCTGCGTGGGATCAATACACTTTATCTTGTCCTATCTCTTTGACCCATAGATGATCAAGGAATCGTATTTTATTCATTCATTTTGTAATTAATACAACGCTATTATTCCAATTCATAACCACCTTAAATTCTACATTTAAACACTCAGTCAAATTTTGTGGATATACTGTTTTTCTTTCTCTTTAATTTCAGTGCTTCCCAGAACACTTCCTTTAGTAAAATATTTTTCAGACTTGAATCGATGGATGTTTCAAACCCTATTTTCACTTATATGTAATCATAAATCTGCGGTCGTAAATTTTCACACAAATTAAGAGAAAAATACGGTCCTAGATGCAGTTGAAAGCTCCAGGAAAAAGCTAGTAACTCCAGTGGATCTTGCATTATAATTATTTTCTCAAACTACTTTATTTCCAAGATAGTTTCAAGCTCAACCCTACACTTCTGTTATCCCCAGAGCTTAAATAATTAACACGACGACTTCATCCTCTCAAAAAAACGAATTTAATCAAAACAAAATGTTTCATTGACAAGTTTATAAAACAGTGATTTAGTTACATAAATAAATTGATCAGTGTATCAAATCTTAGTTTCAACTTCATGAGCATGTTGTACAATCATTTACCTAACGTAATAAATAAAAAGGGAGCATATTTCGTTTCTTAACAAAAAAAGAGGAGCTACTACCAAGAGACAACACTGAAAAACAGATGAAATGAGCTTTTAAAGCACAGAATACAGTCAGTTCAGCTAAAAATGAAACACATTAAAAAGGTTGTAACCAAAATCGGTTGGCGTATGAAAAAGGTTTGGTAGTTAGAACTCCCATTTGGTTATTTTAAAGCATTAAGACAAGGCAAGAAAGAAGGCTGTTCTTGTGTGAGGAATTCTTGAGACAAATTATAACAAATTGAATCGAAGAGGAGGAAAAATACACAAAAAGTGTAAAATAAAAAAAAAAGTGGAACAGTCAAGACCTACAGTACAGAGCAACTTTCTGTCCTGCACAAAGTCGAGATGTCAGAAGAAGAGGCAATGGCGTAAAGCAGAGCTTTGTTTTGTGACTGAATCGCTGCAGAACTGGAACAGTTTTCCAGCTGTTACGCTGTCGCTGCTCTGCCTCCACAGTCGTCTCTTTCTCAGACTCCTACAATCCTCAATACACGTCTGTGTTCAGGAGAATACGCACTTTTTGCATGTCAACTTCCTGTCTCACAAACCGGCCAGTTTCTGCAGTTCATTACATGTCTGCAGAGCCAAACCGGCCGGCGCCTTGAACTGGCCCCTGATGCAATGCAAGGCGAACGTTTTGAAGTCCTTCTGATATGTTTTTGATGTATTTTGTTTCAAAAACCAAAAGTACTGCAGCTTCAAGTATTGTGCCTTACATAGAATATTCTGTCATAAATTAGTTAACGTATACATTTTTTTTTTTTCAATATTCAGACATATACTTTCATATATACAGGACAATAAAATGCGTTTGTTCTCTTTTTGTCTGCATTTTTTTTTGTTTTGTTTTTTTTTGAAGAAATCCCTGAGAATGTATGTTGACTGTTGCCAAGTTTCCACAAGAGCAAGCACTGTGACAGTTTGTTTTTGTGTTTCTGTGACAAATGAGACCGCAAAATAAGCATACTGAATGTTTGGGACAACACTGCACAGCCAAAACAATCAGCCTGAAGATGGCAGAAACAAAATATCGACCCAGTACAATGAATTCTGATTGTGAATTTGGAGTTTTCTTTCAGTTCGCTGAGCAGATATTTGGGGCGGGGGGTGGAGTAAAGCTGGATCCTAAGAGGTACTTGTCACTTCAGATGGAGTTGCTCCATTTGGTTTAAAGCCGTTTGTCTTCTCTTTGAGGCTGTGAACTTTAGCTGAGGGGAGTAGGAGGAGTGCAAGGTGGACATTTTGCCACTGGACAATACAGTATATACTCAGTGTAAAATTCTTACTCTCTCGCTTTCATACATAAAGGGAAACACACACAAACTTCCACAAATTTACAGTTCTCTCCTTCTGCACACTTAATGGTTTTATACACATCAATACCAGCTGTTGCTTTTTATTGTTTACAGTGTTTTATTTTTCTTCAATTTCAAACTTGTCTTTTTTTTCTTTTAGGAGAAAATGTACCCTAAAACATATTTCATGTCTCTTTCCTTTAATCTTAGACTGTCCAATTACTATTCCAACACTAAAATCAACCCAGAATCCATCTGCGCTCATGCTTGGTACAGCTCACAATGAAAAGGAAATATTCACTGTGAATGAATGTGAATTTTGCCTTCCCAGAAATCGTGTTCATTATCACATTCGTCCCCGCAGTGCATCAAATCATAGGAATAAGATTTGCATGAATGTTGTTTTAGGAGGATTTTCACTTCAAGTTAGAAAGGATAAAAAGAAAAGACTCAAGTAAAAAAAGAGGGCAGTTTGTTCATTTGATCCTCTTTCAACCAAATCTCTCCCGAACAAGCATCATGAGTTTCTTCTTGCCCTTGTATATCTGTTTCAGGTTGTCTATGAACTGCGTGAACTGGAGGTGTCCGTCGTGCGCCATGAGAAACGTCTCTCTGGCTTTACTGAGGAACTCGATGAACTCGCTGTAGTGGCGCGGGCTTATGTGCGTCAGCCGAGAGTGCGTCGTGTTGATGTAGGCCCCGATCGTGGCGTCCAGTAGCTGCCTGAGAGGAGCCTTGTCCAGAGGCATCAGCTTCCCAGAGTTCCTGCGACTGTGCAGCGCCACCATGCCTGGCGTCGTTAACGTGCACCGCCGCAAAATGTCCGACAAGACGGTGGCACATTTGACGCTCTTCACCACCAGGGGGATGACAGATGCCAGTTCATTTTTCCCCAGTGAGTGGCTGAGCGCACACGCCCAGAGCACGTCGTTGATCGCCGGGTGTGTGTCTTGGTTGTAGCTGAGGTTCAGGTGAGTCATGGCTAACGTTGCTAGTTTGTACGCCCTCATAGGATAACCGCGGTGCTCCATGTAGCGTGCTATTGTAAACAGCTGTGTGTAGTTCATTCCCGTGGCGGCTGCGTCCAGTACAATCTGATAGGCTGTCTCGAAGGCAATGTGGTCCTTCTCGCAGAGTGTTAGAGCTGAGAGGGCACAGTTTTGGGGGTCCTTCATGGCACACTGCAGGGCCAGGGTGCGGGCGGAGTTGGCCAGGTTCTCCTGCTGATGGCAGTCCAAATGCAGGCGGACAATGGTGCTGTTGGACATGACTGTGCTAGCAACGACACTGGTGGCTTCGGTGGGGGTGAAGAGGGTGAACCAGCTCTGCATGATGCTGTCCAGCGCAAACACACCTAGACAGAGAGGAAAAGAAATGTTAGTTTGAGATTTAGATCTTACTGATGGAAAGTCTTGTCCTGGTTTAAAGTTTCATTTTGGGGTACCCCAAGGTTCAATCTTAGGTCCTCTTCTCTTTCCATGTCACATGCTTCCATTTGGTCAAACACCATAGTTGAATCCTTAAAGGATAAGTCTGGTGACACTCAATCCCACATTAACCATCCTGTTGCTGTAAATACTCACTAGAGCACCAAATGTGTATTAATACACCACTGAAAATTGTCCGACAATTTTCTCAGTTTCAGTAACATTTGATCAAAAACTACAGTGACCCGCTGTTTAAAGAAATTACTGAGCCTTCTTTAAAAATTAAACTATACCTGTGTGACCTGTTTTTACAGATTCAAGTCTTCCGTAGGAACCAAAGAATTTGGGGATGAGTGCCACAGACATGTTGGAGAACTGGGAAAATATGTTGTTGGTTTTCGGTATTTTCATGGGATTTGTTGACAATAACAAAAACTTAACAGCTTGTCCTAACAGGCCACGAGCAACGCAAGCACACTGTTTTGAGCTGAACCTTTTGTCGGACGCTCTGTTTCTCTCGCTAGCATTGAAAGCACTGCGACGAGGAATGATTGATCCATGAAGTTTAAATGAGGAGATAACCTAAATAAGGTGGCGGCTGGCTGGAGGGAGATCACAAGTTTCTGGTAAGAAGATTTTTTTATGTTTTCTGTCGGGATGCTCAGCAGAACTTTTAGCTTGCAGTAAAGATACATCTAAATATCACAATATAAAATGTCCTTTTAGACCCTGAAGACATTACAATCAAGTCATACTACTAAAAAAAAATCTTTATTTTCAACCTTAAGCTCTGTCTGATTAACTGATGAAATTTCCAAAACTGCATATTTTTATAAAGTGTCTGCAGGATTCCAGCTGAGTTTCGCCACCCAAACTTTGTTGGAATTCTGGACACATTTAATGATTGAGTACAAACAAAATACGTCAGTCTTACAATGGCTTTTTTTAAGCCTTCTAATTGGATATTCTATTTCTAATTCTCTGGCATTATAGCCCCCCCCTCCATCACCAACTGGCATGTTCTCAATGAATCCATTCAAACTCTGCTCACAGAAACAGGGACTCGTTGTCACTCCCCCACATGAAATCAACTGGGAGGTGGGGGTTCCCCTACCAAGCTCCATCCCTCTGGACACAGCTTCCTGGCCACTTCAGGGAAAAATCAGCCATTGGTTTTCAGTGTTAAAGTCCAAACGCGAGGCCCACTTAATCAGTCAACAGCCCACAATCTTCCATAATTACCACCCTGCCAGTCATTCCTTTCCCCTTCCTTCCCTCCCGCTGACAGCCCTCCGAAATCCACTTTTAAAAAACGTCTTGTGAAGTTTGTCCTGGTTTCCTAAAAAACCCTCCCCTGAACAGAAAACTCAATCGCATCTTAGCGAGATATTTGGAATCTCAGGAGTCTGGATGGTGGTCGTGTTTTTATCGCCTTAAACCAAAATCCAGCAGTGAGAGTAACTACGGTACTTGTATTTTCCATTATTTTACTTATTATAACTACATTTGACAGTAATAGTTACTAATTATGTTTTTTTAATTAAAAAAAAAATTATCAATTTCTAAAATACAGTGCATTGTTATAGATTAAACTACCAAACATTTAAATGGTGTCTACATGTTAATGCATCAACAATTATAACATATTAGAATACTAAAAACAGCCATTCTGCTAAGTAATTTTACTTTTGATACTTTAAGTTCATTTTATCGATAATACTTTAGTACTTTTAGCAACTAACTATGTTACTTACAATAGTAACCTTGGTTTACTGATAAAGCCAAACAGCATACAATTAGCTAACTACATTATTAAGTAGGGTTACGGGTTGTGTTAGTAAAAGTCCTGTTCAGGGCCGACACATTTTAAACTACCGTTACCATAACTGGTGAGATGCCAACTTTTTGGCTGGGACCTGTTAGATTTGGCCTCAATCTTTTAGCATGATGAAGCCATGAAGTTGCATATTCAAGACAGCTTTTTAAAATGGCTCTTGAGGTGAGATAAAACAAGTGAGTTGGAAACCTAAAATAATTCAGCTGGAGAGTTTCAGCCACCCCGCAGAGTTAGCATTAATTAGCTAGCTAAGCTACAGCTGATGAAATCAGAGAAGCGGCTTCTGTTCTTTTTTTGCGTGTGAAATCAAGGACCGATTCTTTCAAAAGTAACGCGTAATGTTAAGTCGTAAATCTGCCACCGTTAGCATTTTGAGCTGCATGTGTGCCGTCGAGGGTCCATCACTGTTTGCAGGGGAAACTCACCAGCCTCAGTAGCACAGGTGACCAGCCATCGCACCATCTCTCTCCTCCGCCAGTTCAAGGTCGACAGCGTCATTCTCATCACCTGTAATAAACGTGAGGTTAGCTCTGAGCCTGCATTATATGAAACGCGTTTGTGTGTGTTTTGTTTACCTGAAGACCCAGCTCCAGGGAGACTTTGAGCAGCGTGATGTCCGGCAGGCTGTCCATGAGGGTGGCGATTTTGAAGGCATCCTGGGCCAGTTTGAAGATGTGGGATGCGGAGTGGATGTTCTTCTGGATGGAATCTAACACTGTTTCTAGCTTACGAGCATCGCCTGGTAACACAGCAAACAAACAGGGACCGGGAAGCACATCAGTCTATCAGATATTTATTTTCACAGGCAACAAGCGAAAGCTCTCTTTTTAAAAGGTCTTTTGTAGCGTCTAACTGAGGCTCTGTGGTTTGTAGTTTAGTTTCACTCCTACACTCACGTTCGTACTTTCAGATATCTCACTGTTTACTGATCGCTTTCAGCCAGATCAGAACTGTGTTTAGTTACTGCTGATGCAAACCCAACACTTCCTGCCGCATCGCAATGAAAACGTTACACCACTGGCTTTTGTTGTGAAGCAGCTATGGGAAAGGCAATGCTTCTGTCATTTGAGTTAGTCACTTTGTTAGCGGTACTATTCTTAAATAAAAATTGGTCAACACAAACATTGATGGCTTGTGACCAACACACCATCATCATGGTAAACAACTTATTTCAGGTCTTAAATATTTTCTCTTGCCTGCAGTACCACCTGGACCTGCATCTGCACTCAGCAGCGGCAGCAAAAGGAAGACAGAATTTGAAAAGGCTACGACTAAAAAGACTTTGGATAAAAGCAAGAGGTCAGACCAGAGTTAATGTCGGCTTTTCAACGATGGCAACAACTGAGGGACCTCAAGGGGCTGAGAAGTGACACCGCGGATGCTTTATTCCTGCTGGACAGGTAATCTGGCTTTTTTCATTTTGATGGTAATTTGTTACGTTCATGAAGTAGGTGTCGCTAGCCAACATAGTTACCTACATTGTAGCTAACGTGTAGCTCATTTGTGTGTTTTTGTAGTTATGAGAGACGCGTCAACTGCACGCCATCGGGAGCATAGGTTCACGTGCTTTGGGGGCGTGGCTTTAGAAGGAGGTGAGACAGCTGGGACTTTTTCGGTTGGATACTTTTAAAATCTAGCCGTTTCTCAAACTTACTTGTGCTTGCTTTAATTGATTATTAGAAATGGTTAAACAGCTGGGAAGAACTGACAAATGTGACAGATTTTAATAAATTAATTTGACCTCATTGTCGCCACTGGTTTTGCACCATTGTTTGCCCACTTTGACTTTGAAAATGGTAATTGTGGTATTTAAAAATGTCTTAGTCTCAAATTTAATTTCGCGTGGCTTCAATGGTCGTGGTTGCTCAGAGCTCAGCTCGGCCTACTACTACCACCTAGGAAATAGAGGTTAACAGATATATCGGATTTCTGGATTCAACAACAATGTGTCATTTATGTCTTATATTTTTCAATTTGATTTATTTATAAAGTTGTATGTATTTTATTTAAATGTAAGTTTTCATTTATGTTCCAACAAACTTGAAAAATTCTGCTTAATAAATACTCTAAAACCTAAATAAACGACAGTTATTTTTTTATTACCGGTTTTATCTATGATACTTGATTTGTTTGGTTAACTTTATTTTAATATCGTGCAGTGCACAAAATGTAAGATTCAAGAGATGGTTCAAGTCCATGTTCAAAATGAAGTTAAGTTTAGAAATGTTGAGCATCCACTTATTATTAGGGTGACATTTTAGCTAACGAAGGGGAAAAATTCAAGCTGTCAGCCCTAAAAAATCGGCATCAGCTCTAGAAAACCCCTAATATCTGTCGATCTCTACTAGGAACGCGACATGGCGACCGGCTTTTCACACTGGTTGCTTGAAACACTTTTGCCCTCAGACGTGCACGTTGCCACTGTCAGAACAATTCTTCCTGGGCTGCTAAATGTGTGTGTGTACCTTTAGCAGCAGTGAGCATGGTGGAGGCCAGTTCACACTGTTGGGTCTCTATGTGGCTGAGAGTGAACCAGCGGGGGAGGCGATTGGGCACCACTGACACTATATGGTGAGGCCGAGACAAGTCACCGGAGGGGGCCGTGGACTCCAGGACCGGCAACCTGATCACAGAGGGGGAAAACTTTATTAGTTCTTTAGTAGATGCAAACGCACAGGAACTGATCTGTCCAATCAGAATTACATTTCATGGAGGTCAAGAAGTTATCAGAGAGCAATGTTCCTTTTATAGAACCAATCAATAGTTTTCCTCCACACCTCAACTCAGGTGGATCTTTGCCTCAGGCCATGTACACTGAGAATAAGGATGAGTTTAAAAATAACAGCTCAATTTCTTTCCCCCCAAATGCCCTCTAGGATATATATATATATATATATATATATATATATATATACATATACACACACACACACACACACACTACTGCTGTGATACCACATTTCTGTACAACATTCCTGCTTTGTAATTCAAGTCTGGTATTAAAAAAATATAAAGATTTACATATCATAAAAATCAAAGGGGCTTAATTTGGGCGAGAGGAAATAAAGTTTCGTAACACCCGTGGCGGTCAGGGAGGAAACCAACAGCGTGTATTTATTATTCACACGTTTTATAAAACTCGTCTTCAGCAGCTTGAATTATTTAGTGAATATCCCAGCAAAAGGAGGTTTTGTCATTAAACAGTGCCCCAGATAGCTCCTAAATCTGCTGCTCTTTTTCCTCTATATCCGTATCCATCACACACAAACCAAATGAGACTTAATGGACGCAGAGGAGGTTTTGTCCAATCCAGGGCAGTAACTCCCCGTCTCACTCTCTTTATTTCTGTTCCTCCTCCTCACTTACGCCGGGTTCAGCCCGACCCGACAGACGCAGGGCGTTGGGAACGAAAATGGCCGCCAGGCGCGACGACTGATCATTCCATCCCATGTAGCGTGTCACAGTGGACTTCAACCACAACTCGCATCGTCCTGACAAAAAGCCAAGCGCGTCAGAATTTTGCCTTCTCTCGGAGACTGCTTTGCGTTTTCTCTCAGGCTCCATCACAGATAGATTTTAAAAACGTATTTTTGCAGTTGAAGCCTTAATCAATGAGCGACGCTCGCCTGCGCTTCTCACACTGAATCCACCGAGTCGGTTTCATCATGTAGCGTTATCAGAGAGCGAATTCTGCGGTCTGTTTTCTAACATCCAACATGCGCCATCATTGAATGTCAGGAGGCTACGTTTTAATTCCTATATGCTTACATGCTGCATGTGAAGCGTTTTGCCGCCACGCAGTTGGCATGAATGAACATAGACTGTTGGTCAGATTATTACTGTGGTTGTGCGATGATTTTTTTTTAAACCTCTTTTGCCCAGGTCGCACCGCGAGGGTCGTTCTACAGATCTCATTTAAAATCAGCTCTTTCATACTGTTTCGTAGTTAAAGTGACTTTTATCTTTGTGCATACGAGATGAAGATTGAGAGAAGACGTTTACTACAGTGATCTTAGAAGGCGGAACAAGACGCGCTTTTCTCTCTCGCTTCTCTCTGCACGTTTTAGCCTTTACATTCATCGGACAGCAGTGTTACACAAATGTGAGGAGGTTCGAGCAAGTAAGACTGCAGCTGTGACTTTTACGTTAAAGTGAGCCGGGTGCTCATTCAGGTTTAACAGAGCAACATGTTAAATTGCTATCAGCTTAACATAACGAGGTGAATGTCTGAAAGGGACTTTAGTTCTTGGGAGGACAGACAGCAGCTTTAAATGAAGTAGGGGGGGGGTGTCTACTCACCGCATGGCCCTCAGTGCAATTTTGTACGCCAGTTCGGCGTCATGAGGTAGCAGGGAGGTGAAGAGATACTTGGCAAAAGTGTGCATGGGGACGCTCTCTCTGTAGAGTAATTCCCCCAGACCACTGTAAGGACCAGCTGGAAGAAACACAAAAACACGATACAGGGATCAGTTCAGTCTGTCCAAAGTCAAACTGAAGAGAGAGAGAGAGAGAGCAACGTAAAAGCAGTGCAGAGCGGAGCTGCATGATCGTTCACATATGACTGGACAGTGTCTGTATGAGAAGGTTTCCCAGCCTGATGTGTCAACAGGTTTGACTGATGACACAGACTGAAGTGAGCAATATGACTTAGCTGTGTATCAGAATGATCAGTTTGTTAGTCAACCACCAACAGCGCACAGACCTCTTGGTCTCTGTAGCATCACAGCCTGACAAATGCGAATTACGCTGGAACCTCTCCGTTCATTTTCAGTCTCCAAGGGGCGTTATCGACGGGCGCAGACCAATTGGATAGACCTACAGACCAACGGAACGTGTGACGTAGCAACGAGTGCTGCTGTTTTTGCCATCAGAATCCAAAGGTGCGGTTTAGAGGCCGACTTTCGGGGGATTCCTGCGGGATGGGAGTCAATTTCGCTATTTGTCATGAGACTCGGACATGAAAAAAAGTCAACGGGAGCGTGCAGGACCGGAATCATGGGTCCATTTTTATTTATAAAAAGGCAGTTCTAATATGAAAAAAGGCTTTATTCTGATTTTATTTATTTATTTTTTAAATCGGGAGTCATTCTTCCAGGATTGGGACAGGACAGAATTATTATAAAAACCACTACCGTGTCACCCTCTAGTCCAGTTCATTTAATACGGACGCGATAGTGGATTCAATAGAAAGCTCCACGTCAGCAGCAGCCATCTCGGTTGTTTACGAAAATGCCTCAACGGCGCTCTTTTGTACAGCCATCGTATCAAACTCGCCCCATATTAGATAAACGGGAGGGGGGGCCAGACGCATCTGCCAGAGCAAATAAAACATGCGCTCGCAGTTCATCCTGAAACAACAACAACTCACATGTGAAGCAAAGAGAAAACACAAGACTCACAGATGAGTGTTAGTGTTGACCGCGTCTAGCAAAAGCTTTTAAGCTGGATCCACCCTTTATACACCCTCGGTTTGATTTTCTTTGTAGGTGGAAGCAATTTTAGTCAGAGCCAAAGTGTAGCAGCACAAAAAGGAATCAATAAAATTAGTTTCATTATTGCTTTTCTTTAAGACTGAAATGAAAGCGGTTATTTGAGCTCAAAATATATAAATCTTTTAAAAGGATAAGGCTGACGTTATTCTACCTTTTTTTTGTGAAAACACCCAAACCGACATTGTGTTAGTACTTTTTGACTTCCCTACTGTCTGTGGCCCCAAGTCCACTGGTTCCTACTGAGGATGAAAACTGGTTTAGTTTTTATAAAGGCTAAATAATTTCCCTAAAACAGCTGCACACTGTAAATAGCGAATTTGTTGAGGACTGTTTTCAGCCGCGGATTAACACACGTGTCAGAGCTTTAGTGAGTATTTCTGGCAGCTTGCTTCCAAATGTAAGCTACATGAATATTAAGGTATACAAAGTGGTCAGATTACAGTGACCTGACCTGGAGTGACCTGAGGATGTAGGAGAAGGAGGCAGCTGAAACACATGAAACTATTTGAAGTGTTCAAGCAAGTCAATAAAGTTTTTGATGCATTACTCTGAGAGAAAGTGTCATTTTTCATCTCATTACAAAGTGTGGACTATAATCAAGCATCAGAGGTTCAAAGGATAAATATAGTGTTACCCCATATTTTTCTGATTGTTGGTTTTCTCTTATTTGTGACATTTGTTTACAATGTGTTCATCTCTCTCTCTCAGTACTTTCTGACTTCCTGTCTGTGGCTCCCAAACCCATTTTGTTTGGACAACAATGGAGCTCTGCGGCACCGAGGAAGAAAAGCCATCAGGCTGTGACGCGCACACACACACACACACACACACACACTTGTTAGAGGACCGATTCAGTGTTGGTTTTGATCCTTTCATGGGATTTGTTGACAATAAGAAACTACACTTATTTTATCTAAGGCAAGTGGTTCTAACAAACTACGGATAAGAACAATGACTTCCTGTGGGCCTCCACTTTACATTCACAACCAACCGGAGTTAGCAGAAGCCAGAGTTTCTAGAAGCTCTATCATCAGTGGGTTTGAAGCGAGAAGCGCCTTGAACCAGGATGAGCCACATCTTCCACACGGGCTTATTATAACCCTCTGTACACACACTCACATGTCGTCGGCAAACAATACACTCGCACAACCGTGAATACAGAACGTGCAAAGTGTGAACGTACACGTGGGGAACAGAACGCACACTTAAGTACACAGAGTTCACTCAACATCGCACACACTTAACATAACGGACAATTAAAGCACAAAGGGCTGATTGTGGTTCAGGGTGTGAAACGGGAATCTGCCTGTGTGCGGACCGCGTGTTGTTCCTGGTTTCAGTGGGGATTTACAGATGGAAACATTGAAAGGAATGGCTTTTTCTGAGAAAATCAATAAAAACGGTCAAGTCCGTACAGTAAATATGAAGCTAAGACTGGGAACAGGTGGAAACAGCTAGCCTGGCTCTGTCCAAAGAGTGACAAAATCCACTTACCAGCACCTCTAAGGCTCACCGAGGGACTGTAACTACAAACACGATCAGGGGGCCCGAGGTGGTGGAGGGTTATGTATTTTTATTCTTTACTAAACAGACGGTAGTCTGAATTCTTGGGAGAGCCACGGAGAGTGTTTCAACCTTTTCTCATCCCTTCCCTTGTGAGATTTATTGTATTAAAAAGGTTCAAATAGTTGCATTGCAAAAGATGGCGTTTTCGTTTCTTTCCTCTTTAAGTCAAGGGGAGGCGTCTAAAGGAAATATTATAACGGATCTTGCTTTTGTATAAAATGAAACACGAGATTCAACTCCTTTCCCAATTACGTTCATGCATTCTCTAATTAATACTTTATATCTTGTTTGTTTAATCTGTGGGAGATTTTTTTTTTAACCTTTGGACAGACCTCGGCTGTACTTTGCATTTAGTGCTAACTACCGACGTTAGCATGCTAACACGCTAAACAAAGCAAGGCTAACTTTTTTACCTGCTACAGATCAACATGTTAGCGTTTTGACGTTAGCATTTAGCACAAAGCACCACTGTGTTACAGCCTCTGCATGGCTGTGGACTCTCGCTCTTGTACTCAAAATAAAAGTGCCAAATGGCGTCATGTTAGAATAGGTTTCAGGTTTTTGCTTCAGTTAAGAAAGATCGCAACTAATGATTATTTCCAGCATTGATTAATATATAAAATGTCCAAAAGAGTGAAAAATGCTCCCTCAAAATCCAAAGGTAACGTCTTCAGATTTGTTATTTTGTCTAACAGTGCGAACCCCAAAGATTTTCAATTTAACATCATGTAAGAAAAAGAAAAGCAACTAATTTAAAAGCAGTAAATGCTTTACATACTCGTTTAATAAGTAATAATAATAATAATAATAAATACAGCAACTCACCCTCTAGCAGGAAAACAGCTTGCTTCCGGAAAATCTTCACCAGCGTGTCGTCTAAATCGACTTCTTGAAGCTTGGCCAGGAGCTGCTCTTCGTTGCGACACACTTTCTCCTGGGCGTAAAGGCCGTCTGGCATCACCCTCTGCTGCCCTAAACCAATCAGAGCCGTCTCCGCAGCCAGCGACGCGAACGACTCCCCTTCCTCCAGGTAACGCTGCGCTGGGAAAACAGGATGCTCCGTCCTCCTACCTGCCCCCGGCGAGCCTGAGGGTGCAGCAGAGAGAGAGGGGGGGGGGGGTGAGCCGGGGTGAGAGGTGACTTAGGGCGGGAACATATTCCCTTTGGGCTGTGGATTGAGCCGAGTATTGATAAATCTATTGATCTATTTGTTCGTGCTCGTGTTCTTTTTTCAGAGCGTGTATTCCTCTGAGGATGGTAATCACGAGTTTTAATGGCTTAATGATGTCTTGGCAGACCTCTCAGTTCATCCCAGGAGGGTGAACAGTCCCTAATGAACACACACACACACACACACACACACACACAGATATTAAGTGCTTGACGTCTTAATTGAAAACTTTCACAACTTCTTCCATGCAGTGGCGTCATCAGTTCACCCAGTTTAGAGGAGAAACGAACGGAGACCAGACGTGGGACCATCCTTTTCTGGCTGAAGTATGTTGAAATTCGTCTAACTGAGCTTCCTGCATAATTAATGCTTTTTAATTGGAGTGTTTTTCCTGCTGCATTTCTTATTCATGAGCTGTTATTGTAGGATGACTGGAGGCCAATCAGCCCGTCTGTGTCATCACTGCTGATTGCATCCTGAGGGCCTGCAGCTCTGACAGGAAGACGCAATCACTGCAGTGTAAATGTTTTAATCGCACTCAGGAAAGCGTGTTTGTGTACTGTATCTGCCAGTGGTGCAAAGTAACCAAGAGCCATCTTGAGTATTTCCATTTTCTGCTACTGTATACTTACTACACGTCAGAAGGAAATACTGTACTTGTACAGGTACGAGTTTACAGATTCAGATTGTACATTAGGACACACGACAAGCTTATTAAATACGCCACATTATTGAAGATTAATCCAGTGGTTCCCAACCTAGTTGGGGCTCCTCGTCCAGTTGAGAGGAGTTGTTAGTGGTTCCATCAAAGAGAGAATCATTTATATAAAGTGTTTGAGACCAGCGAGGTGAAATTATTCAAAATATAAAAAAGCAAACATTTGAGAAGAGTCCAAACATTGATTATAAAAGTGTGTATCAGAACTTTGTCTTGCTTTCCTCTCCCATTAGTCATCTCACGACCCCTCAGATTTATCCGGTGACCCTTTGGAGGGGTCTGGCCCCGAGGTTTGGGAACCACTACACTATTAACAATCTAATAATGTCAGATATAATCATTTATAAGTCACAAAAGAGCTGTTACTGCTGATACTTCAAGCACCTCTTGCTGATATAATTCTGTACCTTTAACGTTACTTAAGTGGGACTTTGAATGCAGGACTTCTGCTTGTAACAGAGTATTTTTACACTGTCGTATTAGTACTTTTACTTTACGTATCTGTGTACGTACCTGAGAAGTCGAACAGGGCTGTGGCGCCGTCCTCGCTGCTCCGCCCAGTCTCCATGAGGGTGCCGAACAGGGTGCCGATGGGGTCCAGAGGGTGGCCCACCCAACCCTCCAGGTTGGTGATTGACGTTATGCCTTTATGGAGCAGCTCTGCAGCAACACACACACACACACACACACACACACACACACACAAAAACTGTTAACTTTGGTGTTACTACCAGGGTTTCTGCAGCGTTAAACAAATTGAATTTAAGACTTTTTAAGACCCTTTTAGCAGCATTTATTGACATTTACATCACATATTTGGCAGAAATTCGCAGCTGTATGTAACAATATTTCCTAGTAATATAATGAATCAATTAGCGTGACCCAGAAAATTGATGGATGTATTAACCAGTTAAAAAAAAAAATTAATCAAGTTCAGTTTTTGCTAAAACTCGACACATGCGCACTTTGGCACAATGAGCTTCCTACTGTATCTGCAGTAGTGACAGGATTGAAAACAGCCTCCTGCAGCACAACAATCCCACTTTTAGTTTATAGATCTAAAACGTCTCCCGACAGCTGGTCACTGAAGGTGTTACGAATCGCAAAACATGCCAAACGATACTTTTTGTAGGATCGTAACGCAGGCCTGTATTCTCATCTGCCACTGCTGTTAACGGTTTCAAACTCCAGTGTCGAGTTCTCCAGAGGCACAAAAGCTCTGTTCACAAAGCACGTATGCGGCTGCCTTCCGTTCTTGAAACGCCTTCACACGTTTCACGAGCAAACGTATGTGACAGCAAAGTGAGAAGCGTCACTAAAACGCAAGCGTCGACGCTGAACACAGGCCCGCGGGAGGGTAAACTGACCTTTTTTGTGAGCGCGGAAGAAGTCCAGCTGTTTCTGCTGCTGCCTGCGCAGTGTGTTCACTATGGCGACGGCCAGTCGGAGCGCTTCCTTGGGGTAACCGTGTGACCTCAGGGCGTCCACGCGGGCACAAGCCGTCGGGACGTGCTCTGCGGGAGAAGAGGCGGAAAGGAGAAAACACATTTGGATGTCTCCTTCCATTTTTATATTCTTATCATTAACCCAATCCCCCCCCCCCCCCTCCAGACCACGTGTGCCCGCCCCCTCACCGTGCCACAGGGGCCACCCTCGCGCGTCGAACAGGGAGCTGTCGAGGTTGCCGTGGTAACAGTAGTTGGCGTAGTGGTCCTCGGTGATGACGTGCTGCAGGTGGGGGTCCTGCCAGTGCAGGTCGCAGGCCTCGATCGCTCGCGTGAACACCGTCCGGTGAGGCCGAGTCAGCGGGTCTGCGAGAGACGAACGCGAGACGTCAGGCGTCTCAAGACCCGCATCGGAGCACAGAGGTTCAAAGCGCGAGGCGGCGAAATGCGGGCAGAGACACTGCGCGAGGTGTAAGGGACAGGTGCATGCTGGGAAGTTAGTTCTTGTAGCAGTGGCTGTGACAACTCGCTCAAACATGGACACACGCACACACACACACGATACACAGTTTTAGATTCAGTGCGTCTAAGACATACAACGAAATCACCATCTCCGCTGTCTATCACGAATAAACGTCCACATATCCGCTAAAGACGCTCCTTCTAACTGCGGAACTTGCCTGAGAATCATCACGTTTTTAGGTTTTCTTCAGTGTCAAAGAAATCCAGTCAATAGTTGCCTGTACATCCACGGGTGCGCTGCAAACAGGAGCTCCTAATGGTTCATTCGGCACACTTTTAAAGGTGCCAATTCGCAAAGAAGGTAAGCAAATAAAGGCTAAAAGATGGGGCTCAAGTTGTAGCCCACAGCTAACTCACTGACTCCATGGCAACATCATACTTCCTGTTTACATCCCCCAAGCTATGGGAACTGCAGTTCTGATAATTAGAAATACATGTAAGACAAAGAATAATACTAATAATAATAGGAGTGACTAAATGCATTAATATGAACTTGTTGCACCGTCGATGTTTGTCAGGATGACACCGGGGGGGGGCGGGGGGGGGGAACAGACCTCTGTAATATCAGGTAAAAAAAAAAAAAAAAAAAAAATGTCTAACAACAAATGCAGGGCCATTACGGCCAAAACTGCTGCAGTAATAAAAGTGCCTGTCTTTTCATTGGAAACAGTTTTATTACCACCCGATAGAAACGTTCATGGGTCTGTATTTTCTCTGATTTAGTGGGAAAAGCTGCAGGACCTCAACTGTGTTATTAGGCTCATTCTATTAGCCACACTAAAAAAGTAATAAGGCTCGCAGGCACAGAGACTAAAGGAAGGGGGCTTGATTAAAAAAGAGGGGGGAGAAAGTAGACTTAAGAGTGTTAATACAGGAGGAGAAGCTGCAGGAAAGGAACAGAAATAAACGTTCAGATGTGGTGTAGGAGAAGATTTGGAAATTAAAAAAAGAAAAAGGGAGGCGACGTCTCCTCTACAGCCAGGTGTCATCTCACCTGGGTTGCCAGAGGGGCCCTGGGGCAGAGCGTTGGTCAGATTGGTCAGCTCGCTGCCATGGTTACCGTCTTCCAAGGGGCACACGTCCACGCTGTTCCACCTGCGAAGCTGTCGAAGCCAGAAACCCTTCTGCTCGGGCTTATAGTGGGGGTTCAGCACGATGCACATCCACAGGGCCCCTGCACACACGTTAACGTCCAGGGATGTAACACTCGCACGCTTTGCTCTTTTATCCAAAACACTCGTGGCAATAATTAGTGTAAAAAGTTCCTTGGCTTGGTTGTCACCGCCGTAAAGTAGAGCTGAATAATACAATCCAGTGCTAATTCGTGTGGCTGCAGCTCGCGATTATCGTCATTGTTGATGAATCGTTTGGTCTACAAATAAATAAAAAAAAGTGAAAAGCGTCCATCACAATGTCACGGTGTTGCGCGACCAACAGCCCACAACCCAAATACATTCAGTTTACTCTCGTGTGAGTCGAGGAAACGCACCAAATTCTCACGTTTGAGAAGCTGGAACCATGAATCTGTTTCTGCGTAAATTGACAAAACAGTTGAGGATTTATTTTCTGTCCACCTACTAATCAATTCAATTGCCTGTTCTACGAATGTATGATACAGGCAACGCTCTGTACTGTTTCCTGCTCACTCACAGGAAAGAAGAGACGGAAAACAACCAGCTTATTGAAAAGACAACTGAAAGTAGTTTAACGGTTAATCGCTCGTGCTGAAGTTTAATAAAATTATTACTTTTGAGATGGAAAACCAGTTACTAGTAAGATTACTAGTGATATCAATGCCAACAGTGGTCTCAAAACAGCTTTGGAAAAGTGGGTAAACATGTAATAAATGTCTAAACCCAAATAAAAGGTATGACAGAATGTTTTCATTATATTATATTTAGGCCTGCAAACTGGTTCTGCAAATAAAGATTATTTTCACTATTGAGTCATTTGCAGATTATTTTCTTGGTCTAAAAAATGTCAGAAAATTGTGACAAATGCTCACTATTATTTCCCAGAGTCTTCAAATGTCTTATTTTGCTCAACCAACAGTCCAAAACCCAAAGACACTCAGTTTACAACGACATAAAACAGAGAATACTATTAAAAAAACGATTAATCGATGATTATGATAGTTGCCCTTTAGTGCGCCGACGATCGATCAATCAATCGATCGATTGAAGTGTGCGAAAGTGAGCTGCGGTTACCTGCACTGCTGGCTAAACACAGATTGGAAAAGGGAGGGAGGGAACGACGTTGAGGGATAAATAAAGGATGACAGATGACAAAATGAAACGGGGGAAGAAAAGAAAGGAAGTGAAGCGAGGAGGGAAAAAAAAGGGAGGGAGGGGGGGGGGTGAATGCAGGAGGGAAGGAGGCTGAGGATGGGGGGAGGGGACGGCAGGAGAGAGGCTTTATCCTCCGTCTCTTTGTTAGGGCTGCTTCAAGGACAACAGAGAGGCGAGAAGAGTGATGTCAGACACGAGTGACGAAATGCAGAGCAAGAATCTACATCGGTGTGGGGGGGGGGGATTATTGGGTCAAAAAATACAAATAAAAACAGGGGAGAGGAGGAGGGGAAGAGGAGAATTGTAACCTACAGGCGGTCGTCGTTTACGTGTTGCAGCACAGTGCGGTGAAGCCCGACTTACTTTCAAGTGATTTTGATCGATTTCCGTCGCAGGCAAATAAGCAGAAGTCATTTGTTGAGCCGCCGGCTGGCTGTTTTATCTTGTACCTGCGGCAGAGAGGCTCTACAGTATGTGACAGGCGGAGAGAGCAAAGGTGCTTCTGCACAGGCGCGATCACATCTGGGAAACGCTAACGCCAGGAAACTGGACAGGTGCATTTTTACACGGAGATGTGGGATTATTCTGCTCCGCTGGTGCTTGCGAAGAGTTTAAAAGCCACGACAGCCACATTAGCGGTCATCGTTTGAAAAAAAAAAAAGGGTGGAAACTAACCATCATTTGCATTAGTAACGAATCCAGGCAAACAATTAATTGATTCATCGAGAAAATAGTCAATGATAGGCACGGCTGTCGCTGTGTTTACACTGAAAACAATGATGGAGGCGGCGGCAACCCCTCACTTTTAGCGCCATTAGAATTCATCCCGAGAGGAACGCGAATGGATTTCCATGTTCACACACACTCAATATTTGTTGAAATATTTCCCTTAAAAAGCCACAACCGCCCTCCTCATGGCACTTGGATCCATCCTCTGGGGACCACTCATCTCTGAAGAACGTTGACCTGCTGGTGGCGCCGTAAAAGGCCCGTGCAGAACGACGTGGCACTCCATCGAGTAGCTGTTGAGCTATTTCAGTTTGTGCTGAAAGCGCTTTAAATGTAAAGCTCAATATTATCCAGACAAAGTGAAGGAAAAAGGTCTCTGTTAAAGCCCCTCGCGCTAAATAATAATTATTAGATAATTGTCAGTGGATGGGGGGAGGTTTGTCTTTGACCAAGGAGAGATGGATGTGCATTAACCTGTATTTTCTACATCTTAAACAGATTAATTAAACCATTACTGCATTTAATAGATGCATTCTCAAAACACACAGGAAGAGTGTGATTATATTTTGCTGCTTGTTTACCTTGTAAGTGTCCCTGATTATTATGATCTACTTTGAGTGATTGTTGAATTCATCTACCAGGTCACTGGTTACAACTATACAAGATTACATACAATTTAGATGGACACAATTGCAGTTCTTCTAACTTATTTTCCAGTCATTTCATTGAAAGCGCAGCGTAGCGACACACTGCGCTGACGCAGATGTAGAAGATGTTCACACAGTACCTAGTTCATCCCACAGCTGCCTGTACTTGTCGGTCATGGTGGTTCCCTGTTGTCTCCACAGCGCCAGTCTGGGGTCGCCCATGAACTGCTCTGTGATCAGCGTTAACATGCGAGCTCCGTTGGAGTCCCTCATCTTCAGCATCTCCCTCACCTGCAGAGACCGGGTGGGGGCATCGTGGGTAAAGCGCTGCAGTGCAAGCTGCCGCAGTGTGCGATATGGTGCTTTGTTGGAAATGATTCCGTTACCTTGCTGAACAGTAAGTTGAGCTGCTTTCCCGAGCCATGGTACCCGCCCTGGGAGAGAAAGAGCTTGACCTGTTCCTGAACTTGCTCCTCGTCCAGATGCCAGCAGTTCTCATCGTCCACGCTGGCGCCCGCCGTCGGATCCGGGGCTCCTGTGCCGACCAAAGGAAACCCGTCAGCAAGTCATTACAAGGGCTGGATGTCCTCAAACTAAACTAATGGTGATTTTCATTTATTAGTTTACTACATTCAGCAGTGTGAGACGTACTCTGACCTTTTACTTGAGTAAAAGTCCAGCATTGAAAAACTTACTTAGGTAAAAGTACGAAGTATTAGCATCAAAATGTACATAAAGTACTGCAAAATGGCCCATTTCAGAATGTATATTATATTACTGGATTGAATTTATTGATGCATTAATGTGTTCATCAGCTGGTAAAGGTGGAGCTGATGTTTAATTACTATGTGTAGACTTGGAGTCTCACACGCTGGGGATCAATACAGTCTTATCTTAACCCATAATGTGTTTGTTGATTATATTTTTAAACTTTATCTGATAAGTGACTAGTAACTAGAGCTGTCAGACAAACGTAGTGGAGTAAAAAGTACATAATTTCCCTCTGAGATGTGGCGGAGCGGAACAAAAAAAAAAAAAAAAAAAAGCAAATACTCAAGTAGTGTACAAGTACCTCAAAATTGTACCAAAGTACTTGACTAAATGACTAAAGTCACTTTCCACCACCGGCTACAGTTAAAGTGCGATAAAGGAACAGACGTTTAAATGAAAATCTGTCTTTTCGGGGAGGAGCGGACACAAATGTGCCCGCATCAGCACAAAGGTCACCTTTTGCGTTACTACATTAATGCAGTGCTGGTTAAGCTTAAACCCTAATCAATACCACAAAGTCTGCAACAATAACCAGCCTACATGAGTGAAGAAGACCTCCCAGATTTTCGACACTTAACGTGCGTCACAGGGGAGGATTAAATCCCCGAGACACAGTGAACGAAGAGAATTCAGCCAAACTGCCAATCTAATCCAAAGTACACAACCGCCAAGCACCTGCTAAGCAAATATTCCTCCCAGACATAACATTTACATGTATACAGTCTTTAAAACTACTGCACACATTTAGAAACAAGTCGCTGAATCATTTGTTTTTGCAGTAAATCTGTGTACATGTAAACAAAGTGGAATGAGGAATACTACCCGCGCTGTGACACAAAGTGCTCCAGATTACTGCAAAAAAAGGCAAAGGAGCACATATTCTAAAAACATACTTGTTACTTTATGGTTGATTATGTAGTAAATGGTACTGAGTGTGCCACAGTGTACAAAAAACAAAACATACTACAACATGTACTCAAATAAACACAAATAGTATAAAAAAAAAAAGTACTGTAGATAATATCCAAGTACCCCAACTACCAGAAAGACAGCCAATATTTACTGTAGAGCAGATACAAAAAACATTAATCTGGAGCTATTTTGATGATTGATTAATTGTTTAAGCAAATAAAAAGGATTTTAAAAAGACAAAAAGGGTTAACAGTCAGGCAGATGAATGAACAGTATAAATAAAGGTTAGCTGCAGCCCTAATGTCCTATAATCTGTGTTCACCAAGTACAGCAATCAACATAAATGTACCAACAACCACCAGAAGCGACCCATCTCGTCCTACCAAAAACCACCTCGGACCACGTCATAATTATATTAATGTGTACTGGCCGGTACTGTAGTAGTACAGTACAAGGTAAACCTCCGTACCACAAAGTTTACAAATTATACAACATCATGTGTAACTATGTATGACAACGTACCACTAAAGTGGCCCAGAGGGCCGTGATGAACCCGGCGCTGCGCGTAACTCCCTTAAAATGTGTTCAACCATACTGCAAAGAGCACCCAAAGTATCACAAAGTACACCTTAAATACGCTCTACAATCTACTGTGCCACAAGAGATGCCCAAACATGGCTTGCAGATAAACGTTTAATTGAATATTTACACTCAGTGGCCACTTTATTAGGAACACCTGAACAATCTCTTGCGATTCAATACAACAGCTCTGCCATAAATGCCACCTTTTTTTTTTTTTTTTTTTAACGTCGTCGGAAAATGTGTAATTTCAATTGTATGTTTATAATTGAGGTCTTAGTTAAAAGGTGGTGGTGTCCTCCCTATTTCCATACATGAGGAAACATATTGCAGTCCAGCACAAAAGCCATCACCAACGATGACCTCAATGCCGAAACACATAATTTAAACAAAACACGGCGTCAATAAAACTGCACATTATAGCATCAGAAAAGTGGACTTTATGGCAGAACAGTTGTATTGGATTGCATTAGATTGTACAGGTGTACCCAACAAAGTGGACGCTGAGTGTCCATGTAAACAGAGCTGCTTACAGATACTTTATTACACTTTGACATTATTCTGAGTCATTTTAGTCTTTCAGTAAAACTGCACGATATGGTTAAAAAAAAAAAAATCCTATTGCGATTATTTTGACAAATATTACGGTTTGATTAACGATTAGTGGGAAATGCTGATTTTTGCATCACAGTTTTCACTGCAAAAACTATTAAAATCATGATGATGTGACATTTGTGCCAGACAAACATGTTTTCTTACATCTGGAGAACGAGACGTCCGAATCGCAGAAGCTGCAATTTTTTTTGATAAAAGGCATTCCTGCAATGCGTTCAAGTCAAACCTGACCTGAATTGAAAAGTATGTGTGTGTGTGTGTGTGTGTGTGTGTTTCCCCTCCTGTGCTCTCAAACAACATGTTTTTCCTGAGTCGTCTCCCAGGACCGCAGCCTCCAGCTGGACCTCCGCTGATGCGAGATGGAGGAAATCTAACATCTAAGTACTTGGTGCTTGTGTGCATGTTAAAAAGGGGTCTGTTCAGCCTCTTCCTCCACTCCCAAATAATTCCAGCCCCTAAACTCACCATGAACCTGGTTGATCTCGGAGTTCTGCAACAGTATCTCATCCGCCAGCTTCTGCGCCGTCGGCAGCACCTCGGTGTGATGCACCGTGATCAGGTACTGGACAAACTTCTGCAGCTGATCTCTGTTCATTTGGAAGAGGGTCTCCGAGATTGGCAGGCGCAGCTTGACCTGCTCGGGCTTCCGTACTCGGTACAGTGAGAGCGCCACGACGTGGGCGCAGTAGAAGATGTCCTTGTTGCCGCAGCTGCACGTCACGGCTGTGATTTTGCAGCGGTCGAAGCTGACGCTCACGTTGCAGACGAGCTCGGGCTCCGAGGACGTGGCAGGTTCCCTCACTGTGCCGCTGAGGTGAAACCCTGCAGAGACACAGAAAATGTTTACCGTTAATCGGCGCATTGGAGTCCCTGCCCGCAGCGACCCGGGGTCGAGTCCGCGTCTCCTGTCGCTCTTCAGCTGTCTATGGCATAAAGGCAGAAATGCCCCCAAAAATATGTGCATTTAATTTAAGTCGCTACACTGCGAAAAATAAAATAAAAACCTACAACAACTGACGTTACTGTATGACTAACATGTTGTCCGTGTGATGTTTTTGGCAAATTTAAGTCCAGTATTCTCTCTCCGTTAGCTCTGATTTTGGTCTCCACCAACTCCTCTTTTGCTGCCAAACGCTCCACTACGTTCCCCGGCCGCTCTCGAACGGTGTCTGTCTGCTGTTTGACCAGGTAGCGCACACCGGGGTTTTTTTTGTTTGTTTTTTTTAAGAGCTTTTTCCTCTGATAACAGCCGCCTGCTGACGAAAACGGCCCTATGAGAGCCGTGAGAGTGAACCAAAACCCACACGATGAGTCGGAAGTCGCTAAAACGCTTCGTAGAGCTGAAGAGAGCAGCAGAGTTCGGGGATAGATTCATCCCTATGAACGAACAACCCCTTTTACACGCAACGGTTATGTGTAAAAGTTTTGATTATAGCCCCCCCCCCCCAAAAAAAGAAAATGACACTTTTCTACCGTCCACTCTTGAAGAAACATCAACCCAGATACCAACTCCCTAGCAACGTGGTTCAACCTAACAGAGAGAGAGAGACAGAGGAGTGAAAGGGCCGGGAGGCAAACGCAAAGACCCAAACACTCATTTCCTTTTCATTTCCCTTCGACAACACCTCCAGTGCTTACCTGACCCCGAACACCTCCACCCTGTGGCGGACTGACGGGATCATTTCACCACAGGCGGAGAGAGAGAGACCTGCCTTTGTACAGCGCACATGTGGCCCTCTCGCCACCCTGTAGGCCTGTGTGTGTGTGTGTGTGTGTGTGTGTGTGTGTGGGGAGGGTAAACGTAGACGAAGAAGCAGATCTCAGTGTGGATGTGACCTCCTTCATGCGTCTCGAACGTATATCTCGAAGCTCAGCTATTTGAGCCTCCTACAGGAAAACAAACCCCGATGCAAATGCGTGCTGATCTGAAGCGGAGGATCCGTACCACACACGACCGAGAAAGTGTGCTGTCGTTCCCCCCCCTTTTACAAAAACCCATGACTAATAAAACAAAAAGGTTTGAAAACACAGCAGCGGCACGTGAAAGCTTCAGTTTAGGTTTGAATAGTCTGTCGATCCTGATGAGGAAAAAGACTTTATTTATTCAAACAATTCTTCTGTAATGACAGGAAGCAGACACGGATGAGTGTGTTAGAAGTATATATCTGACTGGGTTAGTGGGTTACCAGTGATAACAGATGGTGTCAGAAGCTCGGTCAGAGCAAAACTGACGCAAACAGTACATCTTTATCATCGGTGTACGCACATTCAGCAGAGCGAGTGTCTGGACGGTTTCACTGCACATTGTTCTTTATATCTACATAGAAACACTCCAGAGGTGCAATAAGTACTCAAGATCACGTATAAGTAGTAGAGATACTCTGGTAAAACTGCAAAAGTATCAACATCAAAATCGACTTAAAAGTACTCATTGTGCAGAATGGCCCATTTCAGAATAATATATATAATTGGATAATGATTATTGATGCATTAATGCAGCAGCTGGTAAATGCTTTTGAATCTCCCCCTGTGGCTCAAACTCTTATTGATATATTTATAATAATATAATTTATTTGTTGATCATATTTTGTATTATTAATCTGAACCTGCAAAAGTCACCAGTAACTGAAGGTGTCCAACAGATGTAGTGGAGTAGAAGTATAAAGTAGCAGAAAATGGAAATACTCAAGTAAACAAGTGTACTTTAAGTACAGTACTTGAGTAAATGTACTTACTTTCCACCACTAAAAAAAAAAAAAAAAAAAAAAACCTTAACCACTGGGGACAAATAAACCCAAAACCCCCCCCCAAAACCCACCACATAACTACAAAGAACAGTGAAAGACCACAACCTTGCATTCCATCACAGGGATTGCCCGAACTACAACTAGCCAATTACACGTCCCCTAAAAAGGCATACGGCCTAGGCCGACCGACGGCATGGC
>CM022482.1:23610751-23623064 GCA_011952105.1 Coreoperca whiteheadi | reverse complement strand
GGGGGGGCTCGAATGGGGGCGTCCTGGTAGCCAAAAGACGCAGGACACGTAAACGCAATGTCCCTGGTTCAAGTCTAGCTGGGAGCCTTTGTTGCGTGCCACATCCTTCAGTCTCTCCTTATAATTCCTGTGTATATCTACAGGATAGATATCTATCTCACACACACACACACACACAGAGTGGAAGAACGCTGTAAACAGAGGAGGCGTCTGTCTCCATGTGCGGCTGTGTGATGCAGAACTAAGCAAAAACAAAAAGAGGCGTCAGGGCCAGTTTCTGAGAGTGAAACTTTAGTGACTGAAAAGGGTTTCGTTTTGTTGTCTGCTGCTGGGAACCGCGCAGTACTTTGCTCAGTAAGATAAAAACAGATATTGATTTTGTAAATAAGCATGATGCACAAAGATGGGGTTGGCTTTTCGCATATGAAACGTTCAGATTAGCTCGTTACTTGGAGGAGGCAAAGAATAAAAAAAGCTCTTTATCAGGATAAACTGTAGCAGTTATTTTCAGCGTACAGCTCGTTTGAAAGAATATACACAAGTACTTTATAATGTGGTAATCTTTGTTTCCTTTGGTTGTTTTTGTACATGCATTACCAAAAGATGCACGTTTGTTTCGTAAGAACAGCGGCGTCTCGTAGCCTTGCATCGTGTGGGGATGGGCCCGGTGTTTGGCGTGACACAGAAATAAAAAACCAAAACACAAAGTAAAACTGTGCAGAAACAGAGAGAACAGCCTCCACGGTTCTCGCTGCTGCCTTCCTCCTCGCACGCTGGATCGCACAGCCACAAGTCCACATCCTGCCTTTAAAATACAAAAAACACTTGCGGAGGCGCGTGGTGCTCTCTCCGTCACGCAGCCCTGCCCCCCAGTCATGCCTGGCCCACAGCTGAACTACTGACGTAACAGAAAGAGAGCGAGTGACTGGAGGAGGAGGAGGAGGAGGAGGAAGGGAGGGGGGGCTGTGCTGCTGGAAAAATCGGTATGCCCTCAGCTGAGTGCGTGTGTGTGTGTGTGTGTGTGTGTGTGTGCGCACATGCTTGGCGGCAAGCCAAAGCCCTGAGCTCAGCATTCTGTAATGCACTTCCTCTCCCCGTGTCTGCGCTTCGCAGCTTGCATAATACAGCTCTGTGCACTGCATAGCAACCAAACTTAACTCCTTCACCCCCAACGCGGCACAACGCGAGAGTTTGGTTGTTTTTTTCTTCTCCCACGTCCACACAGAATGCAGGCTCAATCACCCCTGGCCGAGGTATGGGAGTACGATGGACGGCCAGGCTCGGATGTGTTTTCTTAACGCATCGCATTTCTTCAAGAACGCGCCAGCAGTATATAAACAATAATTCCTGATGATGATGAATGAACCCCGAGTCTGAGGGTTATTCAATGCTGCCTCGTCTTCGGAACACGTCATACGAAGGAGAACGTGAGCTGCTACATCTACGGAGAAGGACTTTAAGAACTTTGTCGCAATCAGGCTCCAAGAGCATTCTGGGAGCTTTGGATGGAGCTGTGAGTTGTCTTTGTCCTCTGGAGGAAGAGTGGGATCGCTCTCCCAGAGGCTCTACTCGCTCCCTCATCCAGACGCAGATAAATATTGAATTTAAACTCAGCCGACTGATTGTTTTTGGGATTCGTTTGAATGATTTAACTGAAGTCTGAAATGTGAATTTAGTTGTTTACCACTGCCCTTGCTAAAGCTTATTCTTACAGGTTACTCTAGCCAATCAATCCCTTTGGGTTCGCCCAAAACCACTTAACCCCGTCCTAGCACCACAACAAGAGCCCAGATTATTAAGAGATTAACGAGCCCGGCTGGTGTTGGTAACTGACGCACCAGGGCTATTCGGTCGGTTGCCGCATCAGAGGAAGCAGGGTAGGCGCTCGGACGCGGGCAGTTAGAAGCTCGGCGTGTCTCCTCGCCATCAGCTCAGACAGTCCTTATTCAGTGCTTCAGGGTAATACTCAGAGTCTAAGGATCGGACCCTTTAAACTGAGAGCTGGTCCAGTACCTCCCGAACGGGGGTTTACCGGGATCTGACAGATTGAACAATAATAATTCATCACATTTTTCTCTAAAATTTCGACACCTGCCCATAATGAGACTCATAAGCTACAATGGGCCTCCTAGCTACTGTAGCTAACAGCAGGGACAGAGAGGAGAACATTGTATAAATAACATTGCTGTCTATGGTAGGCAACAGAAAATATTGAAGATGTGTGTAAATTCAATTTAAGGCTTTAAAAAGAAAACCTTCTAAGGCCTTTTTTGACGAAACCACATTCACTGCTTTTTGAAAACTGTCAAAGACCTGCAGATTCGCTGAATACACTCTCCTGGAAACCGAGGTTTAACACTTGGCTCCCAATTAAGCCTGTAGTCGTCTTCAGAGAGGAGGAAGTCTCAGTGGGGGGGGTGTTAGCCTGTGAAAGAGCAGTGGCTCAGCTCCCTACAGGGTTCAGACCTTTATGCCAGAGGCTGTGTGCAACGTCGCCCCCTGAATCTGTGGCTGCAGGGGGTCATTCTCAGCTATGTGGCCAAAGCCTTCATTTAACAGGACACTCAGCACACAAACGGCCAGACACACACACACGTCAACCGTTCAGTCAGCTCGGCCTCCAAAGCTCGCCAGTCAGGCGTAAGGCAGAGCTTCTCAGCCAAGGTGTGCTCTCTTTGTGTGTGTGTGTGTGTGTACTTCTGATGACAACGGGGAAGCTAATCTCTCACCCGTGGAGATGCAGAGGCGCCTCTGGGGCCGCAGGAAGGAGAAGTAAACAACCAATCAATACTCTCGGTGCGCAGATTGCCATCTGTCCTTTAAAAGACTGGTTTCAGATCAGTTTGTGATGCCGTTGCCAGCGCTAACTGATTATCAGAGGAGACAAGAATCGGGCCGAAGCAGGTTTCCGAGCGCCGATTGGAACATCCGTCGCCATGGGAACGGATACCAATTAAGTGAAAGGTCAGTAAGGCGGTTAGCCCGGGCGGGCGCCAACTGACCGTTTGCTAAACGTTAGCAACCAAAGCTGGTTGACGGCAGGTCTGCGTACATACTCGGTGTCTGAAGAGTCCGGAGTTGTCGTTTTGCTTTTTAAGCCGTTGCTAAAGCAAAAAAACAAAAAGAGGAACGGATTAAATAGGGTGCTTATCTGCTCTAACGTCAGCTGCAGACGTTAGCATGCCCGGCTAACTAGCTTGCCACCTACAGTAGGAACCCAACTCCGCTTTACTTCCAAGACCAAGAGTTGGCGTGTTTAAGGGTTTTATGGGGATACAGATTGAAAAAGGCCCCCCAACAACTCTGTGGGAGCTGGATGCTACTCTTTCAGGCTAACGTTAGCAGCTCTGTTCTGATCTACACTACCGCAACCCCGAACAGCCAAAGGCGTTACTACCCAAGCATTACGTTTGCCAAACACGCCGGCTAGTCCACATCCTAACAGCCTTTCCTCTTGTGATGTCACAACGAACAACGAAACCCGTATCGAACCTCTGGCCGGCTTGTCAAAGTAACATAGTTAAGTAGCCAAAAGGGGTTTTGTTAGAAATCTGATTTTTTTCTTATAATCCTAACAAGTCCAGGACTAACTAGCTCCACACGGTTGTCTTCAACACAGACCGTTAACTGGTGGGGATGCTATCTTTAGCCTCCGTGTTTCAGCATGACATCATGAATGCAGGCATCAGGTGCACATTTAGGGGGGGGGGGCGCAGGGCTCACCTGAGTGTGTGTGTTTTGTAAGGAGCTGGAGGATGCAGCTCCACGCAGGCTGAAAATGAGGTCAATGAGGATTTGAGTTAACTGGGTCAATCCGTGTCCCTCTTAAGCAATCGCCACCAGCTCTTACAGTATGAACGTACCAATCAATGCTCTCTTTATAGGCGCACGTGTGTGTGTGTGCACGCGCACTTGTACATCCATCTTTGTGAGGACCGATTTGCGTTTTAGACCTTGGGAAGTGAGGACATGTTGGCCGCTCCTCACTTTTCAACAGACCTTCAAGGGGCTGTTTGAGGGTTCAGACTTGGTTTTAGGGTTAGAGTTAGGTTTAGGGTAAGATTTGGGGTTCGGCACTTCGTTGTGATTTAAAAAGGTAAGGGGCTGGGGAAAGCATCATATCAATGAAAGTCCTCACAGGTATAGATGTACCAGCTTGTGCGTGTGTGTGGGGGCGGTCTCGTAGACACCAGAGACCATAAATATACCTGGGCACTAATTATTGTCAAGTAATCTGGCTCAATCCAATCCAATCTCCTGCTTTTGAAACAGAACTCTAGAAACAGCAAACTGCCCTGAAATACTACGAGGAGGAAGGAGTTCGTCCTCGACCAAGCGGACTGAAGCTCCTCAGTTCTGTCAGGAAAACAAGACACCGCTGAAGCCGCTGTTTCATGGCGTCCATTTCACCATCCAATAAAAACGGGACCTCAGCTGAAATGTGTGTCTAATTGTCTAATTGCTGCCGTTCAGGCTCCAATCAGGCCGTCTGGGCTGCGGCGAGCGGGGCACTGGAAACTCTTTGAAAAGAGCCACTGCACTAAGAGAACGACTCTGCCAGCTAGCAGAAACCTCCCCGTGGTTTTTCGTCCGAGCAGATCGTGGCGGCCGCACACGTGTCAATTACCAAAACAATTATGGAAGCACTCAGAGACGCCGCACTCGCATATAATGTAACGTGAGGATTGTGAAGGCAGGTGTCACGTGAGCCTCTGGGACAGCATTAAAAACTTTATTATGGATTTATCTACTGATTTATGTTCTTGATTATTCGATTCATTGTTTGGTCTTTACAAAATGTCCAAAAAAAAAAAAAAAATAATAATAATAATAATAATTTTGACCCAAGGTGACGTCTTCAAATAGCTCGTAAAGTCCAACCGGCAGACCAAAACCACTCAGTTGCCAGTTTATTAGGTACACCTGGCTACAACTAATGCAGTCTAGTACAACAGGCCTGCAATAACTCCTCCCTTCATGAAGGTTATAATGTTGAGTTTCTATTGAAACGGTTTCAGCGAGGTGTTAATTCAACTGTATGGTCGTTGTGGAGGCTGCAGTTTGTGGTGCTGTTGAATTGTATCGCGTTATACTGACAGCCGTTTACCACCCACCCCATTTATATTAATGAGGGCAGGACATTACAGCATATATATAAAAATAAACACACACACACACAAATGCTAATATCTTCCATTCTCACTTTAGCTGAGTGAGATATTCAAAATTACAGTTTAATGGTACAATTACGCAGCAATTTGGTGTGATACTGCTTTAGTCATGGCCAAATCAATCTACTTGGGGGGGCCCCGGGGCTAAATTAGTTGCAGGGCTCCTGTTAACCCCCCTGTTCCTTGTACTTTGTGTACAATGGGTCCAGGTTTTCTATGCTGGAATACTACCTGGCCCCGGGTCCGTTGTGTGGTCATTTTAACACATTAGCTAAAGGAATAATGAAGGTCTTTTGACACAGGGGCCCCTCTTCAATACAGGGCCTCTTCAGGTTATTAAGCAGGACTCACCTAAAGTCCTTTACCACGTCAGGTGATTCTCTGCTTTAGTGGTGCATACTCCCAATTAAAAGAAAACAAACAACAAAAAAACAACAACAACAACAACCGGCACAAACCAGCTGACACGCAGTAAGCTTGTAGCTTTCGTGGGCCCCTGGAGCTCTGGGGCCCTGGGGAAGTTACCCTTGGTAATTCAGCCTTGGCTTTAATGGACAAACAGAGAACATACATGTGACCACACTGTGTAGACACATGGATTAACAGACAGCACCAGCTTTAAAAACACAGGCCCTATCCAGGAGTGGAAGAAGGATTCAGAGCCGTTACTGAAGTAAAAGTAGCAGCAAATGTACTTAAAGCATTGAAAGTAAAAGTATTCGTGATGCTGAAAAATGAGCCCTGTGAGTGTTTTACTGTTGTGATATTAGTGTTATTGTTACTGACACTTCACATGTACGCATTTTACTGTTGTCGTGGAGCTGATTCGAACTATTTTATAAAACATGACAACAATACATCACTGTGTTGTACGTTACATCATTTGGTTTGTTTCTAAGTGTATCAAGTGAATGTAGTGGAGTGAAACGTACAATATTGGAGAGAGTTCAGGGCTCCAATTTTAGAATAACTAAAAAAAAAAAATAACAAGCAGCAGTTCACTTTCAGCTCCCCGATGGATGCGGCTCGTCCACGGAGGATCACGGACGGACACACACACGCGATCTCGCCAGCATGTTTACGTCAACGTGTCCTTGCTAAGATAAATAACGGCCATCAGAGGTTTGACAACAAGCTTCCAAAGGGACCGAAGAGGATTTTCTCCTCGCCGCCCCCGTTTAAAAGCATTTCTTTGAGTGCTGTCTGTTCCCGATGTGCTCGGTGAAATTCATTTGTTTAGCCTCCGAGGACCATCGGCAGGCCAGCCAGTTCCTCTCCTCTCCAAATGCATTTGTTCCCACTCCTGAGACGCAGCACGCCGTCCACAGAGATCCTCGCAGCGCCGCCGCCGCTGCTGCTAATGAGCACGGGAATCCCGTGAAGACGCGAATAAAATCAGATGAAAGCTTTTAGTGTTTGCTTACATGTTGATGTTTATTAAATGTTGTTTTCCAAGACGTGAGCGGCGGCTGCTGCTACAACCGATGTGAATATTCTCCGAATCACGCACATGAAACGGAACAGTGTGACGTTTTTGGGACATTTCCGGACGAGGGTTCGATGAAAGGATCGACACCGGTCTCGAGTTTCTACCTTAAATACGCTGCTGAAGCCAGCGGACAGTTGGAAGATGCACTTAATTTGCTTATTCCTAAGAGAGTTAGATGAGAGAATCAATAAAACTCTCCTGTCTGTACGGTAAATATGGAGCTCGAGTCAGAAGACGCTTAGCTTAGCTTAGCATAAAGACTGGAAACAGGGGGAAAGGGCTAGCTTGGCTCTGTCTTAAAAAGGTAAGAAGCTCTACCTACCAGCACCTCTAAAGCTTGCTAACTAACGTCATACCTCGTTTGTTTAATCTGTACAAAAACTAAAGTGTAAAAACGGCAAGTTATGGTTTTATGGGTGCTATGTGACCGGACTATTTCTTGGCCGGATGCGGTGGCTTCCTGTCAGGCTTGCTCTTTTCCCCTGCTTCCAGTCTCTATGCTAACTATCTCCTGTTTCCAACTTCACATTTAACGGACAGATGTGAGAGGGGTGTCAGTCTTCTTACCAAACTCTTGGCAAATATTTCCCAATTTCCCCACAAGTTCCTTTAAAAAAAAAAAAGAAAAAAAAAAAAGATATAAGATGGTGATTAAGTGAAGATTAGATTGTGCTATTAAGTGCCTTTTGATATCTCTGGTAGCTTTCACCGGGGCTGAATAAAAAAGAAGGAAAAAAAGAAAGATGAAAGTATGCTCAATCCTCTAAATTATTTACATCACGTCTTTCAGCGAAGACACTGACAAAAATAACCAGAAAGTAAACTAGAAGCAAAAATAAATAAATAAATAAATAAAAAAAGAGGAGAAACTGGATGTGGGAGCACATCAGCGACGCAGGCCAACAAAAGGCCGACGGGAGGGGGAACGCTCGGAGCGCTGGGAACAAATGTGTTGGGAAACATCGGTGTCTCTGAGCGGAGTTAACTCAGAGCAACCTGAATGCTGCTTCTGCTCCCGTGGGAGCGCGGTGGTGAAACTCCAGCTGTTTCTGCAGTTTGCTTCCCCCTTTTTGAACCCCCTCCCGAGATTATAGCCTCACTGCGACAGCGGAATACAGATTACACTCATGGGTTGATCCATTACTCAGTGGTGGAAGAAGTACTCTGGGCTTTTACTTAAAAACATCAATATCACATGTGTAGAAATACTCTGTTACAGGTAAGAGTCATGCCATCGAAGTACATAAGCATCAATATATACTAATGCAGAAAGGCCACTTTCAGAATATTAAACTTTCACTGGGATGGATACGTCTCACTGGGATGGATACGTCTCGGCACTGAAATAAATAGAAACTAGTGGCCGCCTGGAGTGTAGAAAGTAACCTAAAGACAGCAGACAGACGCAGTCGGAGAGCAGCTGGTGAACAAAGTGGAGCGTTTAGCCGCTAAACAGCCGGATGTTTCCCTCAGGAGCTGCTGGAGACCAAACGCAGAGCGAACGGAGGGAGAACGCTGGGCCGACGCAAACCTCAACGATACGGGTTCTCCGCGACTGCCGGATGTGTAAGTAAGCGGCTGTTTGCTTAGGTAGTAACCAACAAGTTAGTTATTGCAGCTTTTAACATGCAACCACCCCTATGGACTATTGGATCCTTAACCTTTAAAAAAAAAAAAAAAAAAAAAAAAAAAGAGGCCATAAAATGTTTAGGAGGCGCTATAAAACGTTAACTGGAGCGACTCGTCACACGATATATAACGAACACAAAACGACCAAGAGGAAAACCCTGCAGCGACGCCCCGTCTGGATCTGTCCAAACAAACACACCTGCCGTAGGTGCGAGCCAACAGGAGTGGCTTTTCACGAGCCCCGGTGCGACCCTTTGGCCTCTGTGAACTGTGTGGTTTTGTGTGAATGCATCTGGCCTCACAGGAACCTGCTGGAAAACCCCAGGCCAGATTAAATGTGGTCCCGCTTTTAATCTTTTCCTGTATAATAAATACAATTTAAAAAAAAAAATGAACTGACAACAGGTGCTTCCTTCAGGTCACAAGTGTCACAGCAGTATGGGGGGGCATAGTCAAACCTGGCACAAAAACTAGGGTATGCATCTGTACGTTTTACATTTTAGAAACACGTGTAGCCAACGAACGAAACGGAGGCAAAGCTACATACAGGGCAACAGTGACTTTACAGCACTTGTGGTACTAAAAACAAAAAAACAAACAAACCCAAAACAGATCTGACTGGGCCATTCCAGTAAGTGTATTTTCATATCTCCCACATTCACAGACACACACGCTGCATTTGCATACATGCATGCATAAAAAGTGAGAACAGAGACGTGATGAAGTGAGAACCAAAAGGGTACACTTCCCTCGCTGCGTGAGTGATGACTCAGAGCATCTGACTGATCAAGACCTGCGTTCTTCAAATGCGGCTTCAATAAACCAGATGTTGCTATCAGGCTAAAATTATCCTGTTAGTTCTAAACCAACTCATTTATCTCGTCAAACCAAGTCAGAGGACTGAATTGTTGTTGATTTTTTATTAGGGCTGCAACTAACGATTTCATGATCGATTAATCGTTTAGTCTATAAAACACACACATAAACGGTGACAAAGCGTCATCAGAGGTCTTGTAGTATTCAATCTTAGTATAACGTAAGACCAAGAAAAGCTGCAAATTCGCTCATTTGAGAGAAGGTTGAAAACAGAAAACATTTGGCATTTCTGCTCGAAGAAACAGCTTGAAATGACTCCCAGCCTATGAAGTCAGTGGTCAATAAATGTCCTTTCAAATCAACCAATCGTTGCAACTCTGCTCTAAAGCAGCTAGTAACTAAAGCTGTCAAATATATGTAGTGGAGTAGAAAGTTTAAATGAAGATATACTCAATATATACAAAATATTTGGCATTTTGTGCCCAAACAAATTAAAATTAAGCGATTAAATCGACTAATCGATGCAGCTCTAATCGTCACCCAGCTTCCTGCGAATGAGCCTGCACTTTTGCAGGTTCGGGTTTAAGGACTCCAATTCAAGGCTTTCGTCAAAACATCATCAATCAAATCGTGTGTGTGTGTGTGTGTGTGTTTAACAACTAGCCCAACAGCATAATGTGGGCTCGTCCTTATCTGTAGCCGGCCGAGAGCGACCGTTCAACCGTCAGCGTAGCGTCATGGCTGCAAGAGGAAGGAATACTTTCCTACGGCGTCACAGAGGAGGAGGGGCCCCTCTCTGTCAAAACAGGATGCAGGCCGCGCCATATCGTGGCAGGGCATCAAACCAGAATCACACACCCTCAACCTCCCTTCTGTTTGGGCCGAACAGACAATACAGCTTTCTCAACATTTCTGGGGGAAGAAACCGCTCTGCTGGAACAGCAGGCGTGACTGGACTGGAAGATAAACAGCGGGCCTCGTTCAGCCCTCCTCCTCCTCCTCCTCCTCCTCCTCATCAGCCTGAGTACACAAGCAAAGAAACAGCAGTTACGGTGGTTCCTGTTGTCTCGTGCCATCGAACCCATTCCTGCCTGAGCGCCTACAACCTAACCAGCTCGTTCACCAGCTGGGGCGCTGCCTTCCTGTTCAGCTGCGATGCGATTCGTCACGTCACCGTCGCCGTTTGCAGTCGCCCCTCGCCACGACTGAGTGCTTCACACACACACACCAAAACAGAGTGATGGTCACGGCCGGCCGCCCGCCCTGACGCTGGCTCTGCTCGAGGTTCCTGCCTCTTAAAAAAAAAAAAAAGGGAGGTTCTTCCTTGCCACTGTCGCCAAGTGCTTGCTCACGGCGGGATTTGTTGGGTCTCTGTAGATACTATTATGAAGAGCTCGGCCTAGACCTGCTCTATAGGAAACGTGCCGTGAGATAACTTCTGTTATGACTTGGCGCTACATAAATAAAATTGAACTGAATGATTATACCGACTGGCTGCTCAAACCTACAGATATCAGTCTCCCTTTCTCACTCTGGTGATCAATAAAAAGCATGTCAGTGGTGGAGAGTCACTAGGTTTTACTCAAGTACTCTGCACTTAAGTATAACTTTGGGGTACTTTGCTTAAGTATATCTTCATTGGTGCTACTTTATTCTTCTACATATATATTTGACAGCTGCAGTTACCAGCTACTTTAGAGCAGAGCTGCAACGATTAGCCGATTAATTCGAAAGAAAATCAATTAGTTAACGTTATTTTTCCAAGCACAAACGGAGAGAATTTGCAGCTTTTCTTGGTCTTCCAGAAGTTGAATATTTTGGAGTTTTGGACGGTTGGTCGGACAAAGCAAGACAGTTTATGACGTCGCGTTGCGCTCACGGATATTGTGACGGACATTTTCCATCGTTTTATAGACCAAACGATTGATCGACAAAATATTCGGCAGATTAATCGATAATGAAAATAATCTTTAGTTGCAGCTCTGCTTTGGGGATTAAGATTTTACATGATGTTCTTATAAAATACAACACATTTTATAGTTTAAAGTGGATCCCTACCTTTTTGGCTTGTGGTCCCGTACAGAAAAGTGAACCTTCCTCCACCCTCGGCGTTTCCTACCCCCCCCCTCATTTTAACTCGGCATGCAGCTGCACATCCTCAGCTATCCGTCCATTCCTCTCACCGCCCCTCCCTGCTACAAACCGCATTAAAGCCCAGCCGCCACGCTCTTCACATGCATCCAGATTCTGTCACACGTATCGACATTACTCATCTTCAACAGATGAAAACAATGACTCAACTTGTAGGCGCATGCCAGGCATACCCGTGGAAACGCACCGGATGGGTTTGCAGAACTTGTGGCAGCTCGTGTCATCCCTGAGGTGTGCATGCGTGTCAAGGTTTTATAGAGCGACTGCACTGGTTTTAGATAAATCAAGCTGAATCATACATGATTATTAGGGCTGCAGCTAACAATTATCTTCATTATTTAATCATCTGCCCATTATTTTCTCCATTAAACTCCACTGATTTCATACATAAAATAGGTCAGTTCGCTCGTCATGGAGAAAACTATTCAGCCTGTGGGGGGGAGAAAGTCTTCTGTGGCTCTGAAGGGAGTGAAGTCTAAGAAAATGATAAAACTTCTCTTTTTTTTTTTTTAAAGTTAGAAGCCTGAGTACATAAAAGCATCAGAGAAGAAGTTAACTATGACTCAACGGTGCATTTCTGTAACAGCCAATCGTTTCAACCAATTTTACTTGAAAAGTTACATAAACGCTGGTTTCAGCTGTAAAGACTAATCACTGATGGAGCCATAAAGTCGTGAGGAAATTGAGGAATTTTTCCTGTGTGTTTAGACAATGGACACGTGATCGAGCAGTCTCGGGACGTGCCTTAAAACCTGGCTTTGCTTGTCTAAAAATTGCAACACGCCGTACTTGTCGAAGCTTCAAGGCACTCCCCCAAAACACATCTACGAGTCAGGGAGCTGCGCGGCAGGTGGGGGAAAGGCCTGCAGCTACAGTCGGACCAGGAGAACGAGATCATTTGCGTGTTATTACAGAGACAGACGTCGGTGCAAAAAAAAAAAAAAAAAAAAAGAAGGGGGAACATACAAAGTGGCCGAATAACACACCCCAACCAGACAGGCGATCCCCACGAGAAGAGCGGGAGAAGAAGGCAGGAAACAATAGTGATGGGGGGGGG
>CM022482.1:23563114-23591376 GCA_011952105.1 Coreoperca whiteheadi | reverse complement strand
ACCCCCCCGAAAAACAACAAGCTCAGTATAATATCAGAAGTGTTGTTGTATGAAATCAAACACAACAAGGAAACATCACGAACAAATGCTATTAAACATGTGCGTTCACACACAGAAAAACAGTGGTAGAAAGTATCTAAGGTAGGCTGCTTCAGTAAAATTATGAGATACGTGTGGCCTTACCTGTGGTGCTGTTTATCCATCTAGATTGTTTGGTGGGAGTTGCCGAGTTTTGGAGATATCGGCCGTTGAGATGTCTGCATTTTTTTAATATAATGGGACTACATGGCACTCGGCTCGCGGTGCCCGAAGAGCCAAAATAATACATTCAAAAAACTCAAATCAGCAATGTCTCTGTCCAGAAATCATGACCCGGTCACTCAAGATAATCCACAGATTTGTTGTGAGCAGTAAGCGGGTCATCCCATTAGTCCCATTATATTCAAAAAGGTAAAGACATCTCTATGGCCGATATCTCCAAATCTCAGCGACTCCCACCAAAACAACCTAGATGGATAAACAGCACTAAACATGAGAGGAGAAATATGTATTTTTGATTTTAGGGGCGAACTGTCCCTTTAAACATGTTAATTACAGCAATTAAATATCAAGATGTCTTTATGCACAGACCCAACACACACACACACACACTCACAGCCCATAATCTAATCACCATTTTTGCTGCAGAGTTGACACATTTCCTACAGTGTTTGACCTCCTTTGTCCTCCTTTTAGCCGAACCGAGAAGGACGTGTGTGTGTGTGTGTATGTGTGTGTGTGTGTGTGTGTGTGTGTGTGTGTGGTTGTGTGTGTGTCGGGAGGAGGCGTAATAAAAACTCCATCTGCATTTCCATAAATCAGAGAGGCAGGTTTGTTGTCACCCAGTTGAGGGGCCTGAGAGCAAGGCCGCAGGGCCAGTAGGGATTATAAGCTTGTCTATGTGCGTGTGTGTGTGTGTGTGTGTGTCTGTAACTGTACCCACAACTCACTTAATGTTTAAAACATATAGTATTTTGTCATATTTTGCCCTCTGCCTGTGTCTCCTTTGCTGTTCCTGCCCTCCACCTGCAGATCTGCGCGTTTCTTTATGCACCTGCAGTCCTAAATCTCTGCCCTCCCCGACCCAGTATCTCCAGAATATATACCAAAGATTTAGATATATATGTATATATAATTTCAAAGCATTTTGCTATAAAATGAAGTGCAATGTTAATATACAATAAACTCATACAATATGTGCAGTGAAATGCAAGGGGGCATACTCTAGCAGGCTCTGCTAGACGAGCTCGTTGTGTAATAATAATCAGAATGAGAGTAAAAATAAGAGTTAGAAAAAGAAACTCAAAGATAGAGATGTACCAAAACGCTATCGTGTATATTGGCCCTGTGTGTAGGTGAGTGAGGGTCTGCAGCCATGCTGGCAGCCGTGCGAGGCTGTACGTATGCTGCATTCGATGGGAATTACAGGAAAACCTCCCCATTATTCCGACATAGAAATGCTCACACATTGTTCCAACACGATTACCCCCACTGCTAGCCTTGTAGCCACGTTATTTAATAGCCTAAATTAGCTCCTCTTGCATATTTGTAGAGATTCATTCACAAGTTAAATCAGACACAAAGCAGCGTGACTCCTTTGAAATCAGCTGATTTCATCATATTAGTGTTAATGTTGGATATTAATTACATGTTAAGCGGTGGTGATTTTGCAGCCACTTTGTGGAAACTGCAGTAGTAACGTTACTTTCCACAAGTAGGGCATACTGTGTCGCTGCTGTCAGTAATTTCAAGTATCTCCAATTCAGATTTACCTGGAGGCGACGTGAACAGTTTTTCCAACTCAGCTGCTTCTAAATATGGCCTGAACGCCATGACGTGAGCGCGGTTTTAGGCACAGCGCTGCTTTGAGCTAGATGCTAATGCTAACATGCTGATGTGTAGCGGGTATAATGTTTACCATGTTCCCGATGAAGCGTATTAGCATACTAACATTTGCTAATGAGCAAATGACTCGGGACTTTATAGCCAAGACGTACTTGTGACGTGCAACAACAAGGACTTTGTCCAACCAGTGCATGCTGATGTTTGGCAGACGTGAAGTTTACCATGTTCACCATCTTAGATTAGCGTGTTAGCATGCTAACATTAGCTAATTCTCAATGAACACAAAGTAAAGCTGACGGGAATGTCATTAGCTTGGCAGGTATTTAGTCATAAACCAAATTATTGGAAAAATTAAAAATTTGAGCTCATGATGGCACTAGAGTGCAAAAAAGGAAAATGTGACAGGCAAAATTATTCTCATTGAATTACATTTAAAAACCATCGTCCGCATGCACATACTGCACCACCGACACCCAAAATACTGGGTTTCAATGTGGTCCACGTTTATTTTAATTAATAAATTAATTAATAAACATCAGCACTCAATCCTTTGCTTTCCATTCCAAGATTCTGAAAATCTGAGCACTGAGTTTGTGTGATTCTGCTCACAGTCAATCAATACAAGCTCTTCTTCTATTCAATGTGACATGTGACTAGAACCATGATCCCTAATAATTAATGCCCGAGTGCTAATATAAGACTATAAATATAATAATAATAGTAATAATGTAAGCTATGTACCAGACATGATTTTTACAATGTGCTGTCCAAGTGGAAATATTATTGAATGAAGCAGGTTAATGAATGTTTTGATAATCTGTCCGCGTTCAAACTCTATTAGTGTAACACAAATGAACACAGCTGAATGCTTTCAGTCTCATCACAGACTTGGATTTAGTTTTACCCTTATTTGTCATTTTTGAAGTGATAACCAGCTCATTCACAACCTTTTGTCAAAATGTCGGCCATCTTCTAGTTTTTAACATTTGAAGCGTGACCGAGCTGTCACGGCGGTTCACTGGGAAATTAAATAAACTACATTTGATATAGATGTTTGTCTCAGTTTATTGCACAGGTTACAGTCTTTAAAGCTCAGACTTTAGCTTCAAATTCTGATAATCCGATACAGGATTGAATATTGGGGAATACTGTTTTCCTGTTTCCAGTTGTAGGGTTTGTTGTGCGTTCCTCGCACCGTCCAGTGAAATTCAGCCAAAGCTTGACTCTATTACATGGCTAACACTTTATAACACAGCCCGTGATTTATAGTGTTATTTTGTTGTATGAATCAGGTTCCTACTGGTACTTAAATGCAGGAACAGTGGAAGTAAACAAGACTATGGAGAACAGGGGACCAACTGGGTATTTTAGAGGAAAGGAGAACTAAATTCCAAGTATTTTTGTAAATACTGGGTACCTACAGGGTACAAAAAAACAACAGTGATATTCTGCAGAACCTATAAAGTAATTACAATGCACTTCAATGTAATACATGTTGTACTGTATCTATCCAAAAATGAGGTTCGGCAGGTTCCAAGTTCCACTTATATTTTTATACTTTTTTAATACACTTCAATGGTTAAATAATAAGAAAATATTGTAGGACAGCCAGTTCCTCTTATATTATGGCTACATTATCTTCGTAGTCAAATACATTTCTAATTTCAGGCTGCAACTATCAATTATATTCATTTGCGATTAAAGGTGGGGTATGCGACCAATACCATGATATGGCGCGAACAACGACGTAGCCAGTAATGTAACTAACGTTAGCCAGGCTGTGGGTCAGCAAACTGTCCCTACAGTTGCTGCTGCGAAGCGAACAGCCAGAGAGGACGAGAGCCAGCACACCAGCCCCAGACACAGATGCTCACAGCTCCCCTGCGACTGGAGCTAACATCACCACAACGGCACGTCTTGGCAAACTAGAAAGTAAGCTGAATGTCCGTGGGCGAGTCATTCAACGTCACCTGACTGGTGACGAATAACTTGTACCCGAAGAGATGTCCTAAACTGAGTAAAAGAATAACTCGATGGGCCCCAGTTGGTGTTACATGAATATGTGGCTTTATTACAAACAAACCTGTCAACAGAGAAGCGACGTGGCAGCATTTACACATGGCACAGCCTGCACAATACTTAACTTTGCAAATGCAAAAGGTCCACGTCCTACACCAGAACAGTGGGTGGTGGTTTACAGGTTACGTCATCTAAAGATGAGACAAAGAAAGAGACGTCCCACGTTATCAGTATAAAAACAACGGAGACTTCTGGGACGCTTCTATCTCATGTTGGGAACATCTAGTGCTCCATAACCCAAAATAACACATTCACAGGGGCTGAGGCCTCCTTTGTGAAACCAAGTGTCAGATTCTATTACATCCATAAATCCTTTAGTCACCCCCAGATTTCAGGTACAGCCAGCGTACCGTGAGGAGATATTCGCTGTTTTCTCGATTAATCGATTAATCGTGTGGTTAGAAAATAGTAAAAAAAAAAAAAAAAACGATCACAACTTCCTAAAGGCCGAGATGATTCAAATGTTTTGTCCGACCATCAGCCCAAAACCCAAAGACAGTCAGTTTATAATATAATATAAAGCAGAAAATCCTCACATTTGAAAAGCTGGAACCGTTAAACTTTTGCAATTTTTGATAGAGTAAATGATTAACTTGCACATTGACTTTGTTCTGATCGACTAATTGATTAATTGATGAATGGAATTTTAAGATTCCAGAGCAATTGTGTGACGTGTCTCTTAAAGATTCATCTCATATTTATCTTCAGATTGGGTCTGTTTTTTTTCCTCATTTCTTTATTTAAATAGTGGGTGAAACGGGGGCAGAGGATGAGGTGGAGGGAGGGATGGGGTAAAAAAACTGACCCAGAACCTCTGGGCATGCCAGGCAGCAATTTAAATTAATTTGAGACTCCACATACGTCTCCAAGCCCATCATTTAACCCTCATCATCATTTATGTTCTTTTCAATTACATGAAGGAGTTTCAAACTGTCATTAAACGGCAACCCTTTTCCCCTAAAAGTTAATCAGAAAGTTTTTGAAAAGAGTTTTTCTCCTGAGAAGTTTTTTCCACGTCCGCTCGTCTCAGTGCGAAGAAAAAAGGCCCCCAAAGATGTCGTCGCCCTGCTCCTCGGAGGGCCCTGTGCTCGCCGAAGATAGCGCGGGCGTTTGCGTTGTGGGCGCGTCCCACCCGATCTGATCCGGTGGGTTTTGCGGTGGTGAAATTGATCCCTGTGGTAGATACACTGACAGGCCTGAGGAGCCAGCGTTCAAAGTGAATGAGGAAGAAGAGAAGACAAGCGAGGGCTTTTGTGTTTGTTCTGCCTCTGAATAATACAGCGCAACGACAGCCAGCAAACAAAAGCATTTGTGTAGCGACGAGCGATACCGTGGATAGGAGATAACACAGAGGAATGCTTAAATTACAGATGAGAATGGAAACATCTTATTTTGATGTTTTGTTGTCTGTTAAACATTGATGGGAGCCAAACCAGCGGGGAAGGAGGCAGCGAGAAAGTGTTTGACCAGTAACCAGGAACTGGAAGCCTTCGACCAATAAACTGGAGCTCTGGGGCTCCTCTCCCAAATGGACACACTTTTTTATATATATATATATATATATTTGCCAGCATAAAATGTCTTTGAACTTTTTCTTTTTTTTTTAGCACTTAATTGCATTGCCTTGGGGTGAAAAACAAAAACAAATGACAACCAAGTGATTGTATCCAAATTCCCTGAATGCGATTAAACATAAATGTGTAAAGTGTCGGCGGGGAGATTTAGCCCTGAATAATTGACAATGCTGTATTACATCGCTGTAGGAATTTATTCTGCCTTAAAATGCTCATTTCAGCCTGCATGTGTTTTTTAACATTCATGCATCTGAAAAATAATTGAAGGACCCCGCGCGCTGCTGAATATTTCATCCCCCTCCGCCTCTTTTTCCAAATTTTCACAGGCTGAACGATGGCTTTTGCACCCAAAAAAAGAGCAATATGAATTTTTCAGGCATTTTAAATAATTAAGCCCAAAGTGTTTGGGGCGGCAAAGCCCTGATAAACTAATCTCAGACGGAGGAGAGAGAAAAGGGTCTGAGAGGGACATTAGAAATTTATTCTTTTATCAGCAGCTATTTATTATTAACATGGAGAGATCCCATTAGCATTCATAGACAAAGGGACTCCTGGGAGGATGCCCTGTGGATCTCAAGGTGATACATTAAAACGGAGAAGTTAAAGGAGGGGAAAGTATCAGCTTCGGCCCCCGATTTGCATATTAGCCAACATCTTTCAGTCAGTGAAGTGAGCGGGGTTTTCTTCATTCCCAAGATGTGGGTTTTGTGAGAGGATGGCAGATTTAGCACGTGAAAATGAACCTTCATGATCAATTTTACAGAAAGTTATAATCGAACTAAATATGGAAACTCCAGGAAAGAAACGACTTGCCTTATGGAAGGAGTCTGTTCACACCTTTCCGTGGCAGTGGTGGTGCGTGGGAGGGTGGTGTGTGGGGGAACTTGGGCTCTTTGAAGCCTTTTGAGGTCTGTCAAAACGTCCAAAGACTGAGCAAAGTCAAGCGTGACCAGACAGAGAGGTGTGCACGACAAAAAGATCCAATATCTGTCTGCTTGATGTAAGAGAGCACCTACATTGATGGATGGAGGCGTCTCCCCCTTCCTGTCTCAAATCCCACAAGAGAGGAGGACAACAGCTGAGGAAGACATCCAAACCCACCCCCATCTCAGCCAACAACAGCCTGCACACACACACACACACACACACACACAGCGCATGGCCTTTATGAAAATATCCGAAATTCAATCAGCATCTGCAAATTTCATGAGTTGGCCGTCCTCCTCCTGAATTTATTAACAGGGTGTCAAAACAATTTTGTCTATGACATCTGACTCTCTGAGCGCTGAATCAGAAAGTCAGCTATTCCAGGCCGAAACCGTCTTCTCTCTGTTATTAATCTGTGCTTATCTCACACCTTCGCAGCCGCTCTGCTCGTACTGTAACCCCTCATCTGTGCCCAGCCCCAAAAATCTCATTATACTTGAAATTTGAGGGGACAACGTAACATCAGCAGGACTGCCTGTAATCATCTGGTACTTGGAGGGGAAACTTAAAGGAAAGCGGCTCTGTGAAGCTGTACTTCAAGAGTGGCGCTTTGAGCTGAATGCTTATGACAATGACAATGCTAACATGCTATAGCATCTCACCACTTTGTTAGCATGCTAACGTATGCTAATTAGCACTAAACACAAGTAGGCTGATGGGAATGTAATTCATTTTGCAGATATTTGGTCATAAACCAAAGTATTGAACGCATTGAAAGCTTGACTTGATGGTGGCGCTAAACTAGAATCATCCTGAGGGGAACATGAATGTCTGTACTAAATGTCATGGCAAACCATCGCGTATTTGCCGAGATCTTTCAGTCGGGACCAAAGTGATGGACCAACATATCAGCCATGATGCTAGCGTGGCTTAAAACACGTAAACTCCAGCTACATATTAGGCTCTACGTTTGTACAGTTTGCTCACAATATCTCTGAGGCAATAGAGAGGAAAGCAGTCTGAGAAATACTGGGGGAAAAAAGAGGAAGAAACTGAGTTTTATAGGCAACGTAACCATGACAGCATGTATGTTCGTGACATGTTGGAGGGAATATAGACGACGTTGGATGTTGGATTTCGTGAAAATCACCGTTTGTAATTGTGATTTTGAGGAGAGAGACATTGAAGGATTTTGCCTTAACACTTCTCTGCATGTTCAATGAATCCCCCCACCTTGTATAATTTCTACAAGAAAGAAAATTCCCTTCTTTCGACGTGTGCCATGCAGACGGTGCAGAGGATGCTGGGTAATGTCAGTGGATATATGCCTGGAGTGGTGGAGCTCCTCTGTGACCAAATACTCATCTCTTCTCTCACCCAAAAGATCCCATTAATATTTCAAATTAATGCAAATAACCTTAAATGATGAATAATTGCCCCCATATCAAAATTCAATTACTGTTAAACACTGACGAATTGCTGATTGAAAATTATGAATAATATCTTTGGCAGAGTGAGAAGGACTGAGAGGTAAAATGTGAGAACAAAAGAAGGATTTCACAAAACACACTGTTTCATTTCATACCTGTAACTTAGCCCGCCACATACTGTATATCAGCTATTCACCGTGCAATGTGAAGTGTATTTTATAAGACAGAAGAGCTTGAAATAGTTTATAGACAATTCAAATTGAAACTCTTCAACCGCACCCATTCAGTCTGTTTTTGAACAAAAAAGTAATGGCATATTTTCATACATGTGCAAAAAAAAAAGACCAAAAAAGACCACGTCGAGTCACTGAAGGTTTGTACATGAAGTAAGAAATACCTAAAAGATGAAAAAACACACGCAACTTCTGTCTTGTTCCCAGTTCTTCTTTTATTCTACATGGACAGACCGTTTGTGGTTGAAACATCGTCATGTTCATGCAGGATTAAAGAACATTTAAAGAGTTATACTGAAAGGTCCCTCCTCAAAATGTCACAAAACTTGGCAAAAATCTTGTTTTTTGATTGTTTCTTTTCCTTTCTGTATTTATTTTTTTGATCTCCTCCAAAGTATTGCTGGACAGTCTCTTACTGGATAACTGGACTATCAGATAAGAACATTTCTTTTTTCTTTTCTACTTAAAAATTCCCTTTTTTGTTCTCAGATTCACTCCCAATGGCTACTACTATTATTGTTCTTTTTATTTTTTCTCCTCCATATCATGAATATACAGTATGTCCTAATCCATCCACCATCATTATTTCTCCCTCATGCTGTTGTGTGGCTCGGTGTATGTATGTATACATGTATGTATATGTGTCTCTTATGTACATTTGTCATATGAAGGTATTCAGATATGTGTGTTTTTTTTCCTTCCAGATGCACACTAATTACGCTCACTCATGTCTGAGAACATGTCCGACCAACGAGGGGTTTAATGTCTGTTTGTTCATGAGAAAATTAACTAAAGACATTTGGGATTTGGGTTATTTTTTTTCTCTTTTTGTACAGATAATTGTTACCAAGCACCTGCAAAGAGCTTAAAGATGTGCTTGAGGCTCCTGATGATTGGCAAAACTGTAACTTACCCTTAAACCAGATCATTTAACCTGACCATAACAATGCCCCGAAAAGCCAAAAGTCCAATAAATACCTCACAATTTCTCGTCCGAGGGAGAAAAAAACGCGACAAATATGATGTGGAAAATAAGGCCATCTCTTTTTATAGGCTACAAAATGTGCTGGATATGAACCAGAGTTAATGGCCATAACAATATGTTAACATGGACAAAATATTATGTACACCGTACAATATAAGAATACAGTGTAACACAACACTTTAAATCAATATATTGGATCAACACCTCTCTGATACAGAAAATTAAAATATATCTTAACAAAGTTAACATTTGTTGCAGGGCTGCTATGAAGGTTCGCTTTAGTTTGTATGTTTACTTATTGTACTGTAACTACGCCCTGTGTGTCAGGCTGAAATACCGTCAAATGTATACAAAATGAATCCGAATCAGCTTTATTGCCAAGGTTTACACATAAAAGGAATTTGCTTTGGTATTTTGGAGCAAGACAATAAACATAGTAGAAATATAGAGAAGATAAAGCAAGTACTGCAGGTCAAGAATCATCTAAATAAAATTGACAATAAGATATTGAAGATATTCTCAGAAAATAATAAATAATGTGTACAATATGGCTGTTATTTAATGACAGTTTCCATGGGAATGTGCAAAGGTTTACAGTATGAGTGAACTGTACTGTAAGGGTGTGTGTGTGGGGGGGGGTATGAAAGTTGATGATGATAGTTCATAACTTGATCAAAGTTATGATGCAACAGATTGAAACATTTCCGTAGTCTGTAAAGTTGCAGTCAAAGCGGCGCTGGCTGTCTTAATAAAACCAGCTCAGGATGTAAAACACATCAGACATTTCGGGAGAATATTTAAAACAGCGGAATCGTAGAAGTTAATAAATGACGTCCCTCTTCGTCCTCTGTTGCCTCACTGTCACTATACTGTACAAGTGGTTGGAGAAGGTTAGCTCAACACTCACTTGTTCTCTGATAACATAATGAGCTTCCCAGCAACCCCCTCTTCTTTCCATTAGCATGAAAGAAACACGCTTGATGAATAACACTGTACCTGTGGACTACTGACACTTCCACAGTATGCGCGGAGGCTGTGTCTCTGCGGTGAGCTGTCACTGGAGTTCATGCGGTTGGACTGCTAGCAAACTCTTTCCCATGGGAAATGAGATCCCTCACAAATCTCCAAACCTGAAGTCCGTCTTCAACACACCCTAAAGCAGTGGTTCCCGACCTTCTTTGTCTCGTGAGCGCTTAAAACAAAGCATCGTCCTCTTGTCACAGGTTGTACATGTCTACTGGCTGTGACCAGGTCAAATAAAGAGACGTTTTGCCTGTTTTATGTGGATTGTTTAGAGTCCTGAAGAAGTAACATCGGCCTGCAAGTTACAAGAAAATAGTGGATGTCTGAAGAAATGTCAATAACTTTGTGCCGCAGGTCATATTTTTTCCACTTTCCTCTCCTGTCAATCAACTGGCGACCTCTGAGACTTCTCTGGCGAACCCTTAAGAGGGCTCTGACCCCCACGTTGGGAACCACTGCCCTAGAGAAGTCATATTTTCACGCTCAGCCTTAAAACAGAAACTCTCCGCTGGCGTGAAATAGTCGGTCCACCCTCCTCTAAAAGCCCTTGTTCTGAGCACATACATGCGTACAGTGCGCACAGAGGGAGTCCAGCCTTTATTTGAGTAAAAGTACTAATGCCACGCTGTAAAAATACTCCGGCATTGCTGAAATGTTGCTAAAGTAAAAGTATGTAAGTATAATCAGGAAAATGTACTTAAAGTATTACAAGTACTCAAAGAAGAAAAATATCCACTGTGACTGTTTTATATATTGTTTCATCTGATTATTATTACTCGTGCATTCATGTAAAAGCAGGATGTCACTGCTGCAGCTGATGATTATTTTCATTATGGATTAATCTGCTGATTATTTTCTCCATTAAGCGACCAGATGATTGGTCTTTTAACAGTCAGGTTCTTTGAGTTGAGTTTACTTTATGTACAAACTGCTATTTTATTGTTTATTTTATCATGTCCAAGCATAGGTAACTCTTCCCTGTGACAGCTAAAAATAAAGCATTGACACCAACAGACCATGATGAATTTTTAATAACCTGCGATGTACTCAGCTAAAATCCTAATTACATCAACACTCTTGTCATCATAAATCTAAGAAGGGAGCCATTAGTGTCTGACAGTTACGTCAGGTGTGGTTGTACATGTTGGCCATGATCCAGCTAACTGTCATAGCTCATTCCTCTAAATGGACTTTAAGATTACACTTACAGATATTTTTAGTAACACTTGTGAACAGCTTTAAGGAAGAAGACCGATTCACACATGGCTGCCCAGGCCGGTTCGTGCAATTCCACTAATTGACAGTTGGTGGCGGAAACAAGTTCTGTTAAGACGGATATGCCTGATTTAAAACATTCAACAACAACAACAACAAAAAAAGTCCAGGAAGGAAATGCATTCATCGCGTTCGTTAGGCCTCAAGGATTCACACAGTTTGTTTTTGGTGAGAAAGACTGACCGCAAACCAAGCTTTTGTTGGGCAGAAGGCACAAACACATCACAGACCTCATCATATAAAGTAAACTCTTAATCCGAGAAGTAACTAGTCACAATAGTTGTCGGATAGGTGTGGTGCTAAAAGTTTCAATATTTACCTCTGAAATACAGAGAGGTAGAAGGTCAAAGTAACAGCAAATGATTACACTCAAGTAAAGTAGTACTTAAATATAGTACTTGAGTAAACTAACTCAGTTACAGTCCACCACCGATCAGGATCCTGTCTTTAGGACAAGCTTTTGGTTCCCATCCTCTTGGTCTGTTTGTGCTGCAGACTGCAGTTCAGTGAACTTTACGATCCCAGTGTTACGCTTGTGCTCGCTGATACATGCACGTGCACACACAGAGGCACACACACACATGCATGCATGCAAAGTATTTAAAGAGTATATGTGCACACAGTAATGCTCTGAAATAAGCTTTTCCTGACTACAACTGGACGTCTACGCGCTGAGACCGATTTGAGCATGAAAATAGACTTTAGACTTCTATTCAAAGTGTACTTTTAGTTTTATGAAGACAACATAGAGTGTGCTGCAGGTAAACTGTCGATATTTTAAGTTCACGAAGAGTGGTTTTCTCCTTCCCACAGTTTTCAACGGCAGGCTGGACTGAAACAAGGCAGCATGGTGAAATTCTTCATCAGGTCTTTTTGGAAAACAGCTGATGCAACTGTTCAGCCAGTGGGTGCATGCCAAGTGTTTTTGCCCTGACTGTGGAAAAGAATTTCATGACTTAGTAAGTACAGTAAGCTATGGGGCCGAAAAACTGTGCTTGATCCCACTCATAATACAACAGCTCCATCTTCAGGCGGTGCGTCTGCAGAACAGGTTCACCTGCATCAATATAATGCACATGCAGCATGTGGATAAATGACAATTAATAAACCAGCCACAGGGAACTGCGTTTACAAACTACTTCTCTGTATTCCCTCAGATTAGGACTTCACTTCCTAAGAAAAAGTGACCTCATCACTCTGGACTTGTCAGATGAAAGTGGAAAGAAAGTGTCTTCGCTATAGAAACAATTTGTAAAATAATCCAAAGAGTCATTGAACCACGTCCTGCATGGCCGAGGAGGAGGAATTATGTATAAGAGAACTTAACAGAAGAAGCGCGGCCCAAACTCAAACAGTCAGTAGTGGAAAGTAAACTACTTTATACTTCTACTCCACTACATGTTTCTGACGGCTAAATTCACTTTTTAAATGAAGATTTTACATAATAATAATGATGAGCTTAAAAAGATACAGTGTTCAAGATGAAGCCAGCGGTTTCCCACCTTTTTGACTTGTGACCTCTTCTATAGAATCAATGTCTGGTTGTGTCTCCTCGTCACGTTTCAGACGTCTACCGTCGTTTTCAGTTCCACCAAAGAGACATTTCCTGTCGAAACTTCCCACGTGGGTTCATGTAAATAGCTGTTCGAATTATTCTGGGTTTCACAGAAAAACAAAAGCTGCAGAAAAACTCAGACGAATCAAATCAGATTTGTGCAGTGGAACTTTGTCCTTCCGTCTTTGCTCTGCCATTGATCATCTCACGGCCCCTCAGATTTATCCGGTGACCCTTTACTGTAAGACTGCAGACTGGTTAGACTGTTTGCTGCTGCAGTGCCAAGGCCAAGATATGCCGTACTGGTGGAAGAAGTACACATATCCTTTACTAAAGGAAATACCAAAACACAAGAGTGTCAAAATAATCCGTTACAAGAAAAAGACCTGCGTTCAAAATCCTACTTTAGTAAAAGTACAGAAATATTAACAACAAAAAGTACTTAAAGCATCAAGTACACACATAAAAATGGTACCTGTGACTATTATGCTATCTATTAGATCAATACTGATGCATCAATGTTAGAGCAGCATTTTACTGTTGTAGCTGCTGGAGGTGGAGCTAGTTTAACTACTTTATATACACGGGGGATTGAACTGCCGACCTTCTGATTGGCAGGTGACCGCTCTGCCACCAAGCTTCATATATAGTTAGCTAGTTTAGGCCAAACCTGGGCTCCTCCAGAGGGTCAGCAGATAAATCTGAGGGGTCTTGAGACGATTAACGGGAGAGGAAAGAAGAAAAAAAAAAAAGTTCTGATGCATAAATTCATAATTTGTTGGACTTTTTTCTCATTTTTGCTTTTTTTTGTTAAATATAATATTTTACCTATTTGGGCCCTGAACACTTATTTGAATAAAAAACATGTGAAAAGTTTAGAACTGTTAAAAAAGCCATATAGTGCACTAACATTCATGACCCTGAACATCTCAAAAGTGAAAAGGGACCCAAGTAGACTCTCACAAATCTGAATCTTAAGGCAGTAACTAGTAAATATAACTGTAAAATATGACAAAGACTACCGTGGAGTAACAAGTACAATATTCAAAATACAATACATCCGCTGAATAGTAGTGACATGGAAGTAGAAAGTAACGGAAAATGGAAATACTAAAGTACAAGTCAGCTATACTCATTTTTAGGAGTCAATGATATTATTAAGGCAACCTGATAAGGGGCTTCCTACATACAAACTACTTCTAGGCAATATTCATATAATTACTGACTCAACTGACAGGAAGTTTATTAATATTTCTGTCTGAGGCATTTCTTTCCCCACCACCTTTTGTCATTACTGCCTTTAGCTTTAATGAACCAACCATTTGATTTTAGAGCCACTTCCTCCCTCCCTCCATCTCCCCTTTTCTCACAAGCCCGTCGTCCTCTCTTTCTTTTTGCTCTTAATAGAGCATCAGATTCCTCGCGTGAGAACTTTGTATCGGGTCCGGTTGATTGTGATATTGGGTTACTTTATTTTTCCTTGTCTTTAATCCCTCATTCAGACGCACCAGTCAGCCTTTTCCTTCGGGGACAGCTCGGATTTCAGAGCTGGACTTAGACAAGCACGAAGAATCCCCGGCTAAAAGGCGGATCTTTTTAGTAAAAATAATGGTTTAGCATTGCATTAGGTGATTGCTCACTTAGACGGGACTCTCTGAGCACAAACCAAATGGTAATCTGAGGATGTGAGATGAAACAGGATGCATTCACCTCTTTGTTTCCAAAAGCAAAGGTATGTTCACTGACTGCATCTCACAGGAGGAAGGAGTTTGCGTCGGTTGTCAATAATATTCAATTTGGAAAATGATAAATATACATTTTGTACAGTATATGTGCTGTATTTTCATTGTAAAACATCAATGTTACAAAACAACTTAGGAGCAGACGTTTCCAACCAAAATTGTTTTTATTAAATATATTTTACACACGTTATATAAATGCCTATCTACAGTTTGTTGTTCTTGACTACCAAAGCAAAGAGTTTATGTGATTTCTCTGATTTCTTTTATGATCACTTATAGGCCATCAGTTACACAATAGGTGGAAAGAGTACTAGAATGTCCCACTCAAGTTGAAGTACCCTGAAGTCACTCAACTTGCATTTAAAACTACCAAAAGACAAAAGTGGCTCTTGTTAAAAGGGTCAATTTTACAATGTCAGTATATTCGTCATTAAAGAGCAACTAAACTCCCATGTGCAGTTTTTAAAAAATGTCTTTAATCTGAATACTTTAAATTGATTTGTGGTTGGTTAAATGACCATATTTTACATTATTCAGGTACATGCTGATGGGGGACACCTAAAAGTCAGGTTGGAGGGGGTTGCTCTCTTTTCAGCTTGGTAAAACTTTATACCTGTTCAGCATGTTATGTCATTAGCATTTAGCTCAAAGCACCACTGTGCCTACGTACAGCCTCACAGAGCTGCTAGCCTTTTGTTAAATCATTTTATATCCAATCAAAAACACAGTCCTGAGCCCAGAGGAGACGCCGAAGAGACCGAGGGCGAATCTTCTGTGTGAGGGCAGACAGAGGACGGAGGCCGCTGGCGGTTACATAATGGCGTGTGGGAACGCATCGCTCAGAGGAGGGATGACCTGGGAGCACGGAGACTGGAACAACAACATTAAATATGCCACCATGCACACAGATACTCCACAGATAACCGTACAAGCTGGCACTGGAGCTCCACACAGAGCACATGGCCACAATGGGCTTAACCTGAAACCCGCTCATATCTGAGGTCTGAAGTTATAATGTGACCCAGTTTGAATACAATCCCACCCTGTGCTCACACGAACCCCCTCCAGAGATAATACTTCATGTGTGGCATGGAGAATAATACATGAGGCTAACTGAGGGGTTACAGTTCTTTAATGGCAAAATAAATTAAACTTGTCCGCAACGGTTATATCTTGTAACTTGCTATCATCTTGTACACAAGGAATACAAAGCAGCTACAGGGTGTTACCAGACCTGTAATTACAGAAGCACAATAACATGGCTATCTCCTACAGACAAAAATGCATGAATGTGCACATTTTACTTTCTGAACATGATTTTAATTGTCATGGCAAGTTCTTCTTTGATCTGGCAAAGAGACATGTTTTGTTGCATCTGGAGAACAAGATCTGTAGGCCCGGGGCATCGCTGCAGCACCAAATTATAACGTCACACATTTTACCTTCGTCAAAAAAGTGCAGCTTCTGCGATTTGGACTTTGCACTTATTTCGATAATATCGCGATTAACTGTGCGGCCCTAGTCGCAACATTATCTTTAATGAATCTCATATCCTCATGCACACAATTAATCTAAAAGTGTGATTATTGTAGGAGATTTATCTACTAATTCATTGTTAAGTTTAAATATAATTGAGCATTTATAAGCCGTATCGGCACAAACAATTAATACATGTTTTACTCACTATAATGTAGCTGTAAGCCGCTATAAGGAGCTTTTAGAGTGTTTATTACATATCTGTCAAAAATTATAACTTCTCCTGAGAAGCATCCATAACTGGATGATGGTGTATAAACAGATAACGAATGACAATATAACACAGTTGTAACCATATAAAATAGAGAAGTTATAATTCTTAAAAAATACTGTATCTACCATTTATTCAATGCCTATATGTTACTAATGCATGCTAAACGTGGGGGGTGAAAAGGTGAGTGCTACTGGATTTTTTATCTTTTGTTATATAGCGTTGAACACTGCAGTTGGGATTAAAGTGTCTTGCTCAAAGGCACATCAACGGTGGGCAGTGACGGAGGGGAAAATGCTCAAGTTAAATAGATTTAACAGTATTTTAACACTTCGTTGTGAGCGTTTCACGTCTAACATGCTAATTCAATACAAAGCAAAATCATATTGTAGTTCTTTAAAAATTGCCAGATAATCGGCGAGTCTAAACGGTCGGATGTGGAACTCCTGTCTGAGTCACATTTCTTGCAGAACAAAGCTGCGTTGGTTTTGGGGAAAGATTAGTTTCTACATTCCGCGCTTTAGTGTTACAGCTGAACAAAAGCCAAAACGACGTGTTTGGAGACAAAAATTATTTGATTTAATTAAAGGATAGGGTCACAAGCCTGTTGTGTCCATATGTACCGTTGCTTGCTGTAATCTGTCCTTCTGTTCACATTGGCCAATTAAAGAGCCCTTTCTCCTGCAATGAAAGTGATGGGGGACAAATCCATAGTACTCATTTTGTGTAAAAATGTATTAAGTGTATCTTAGGTTTATCCAATATGATGATGTTCAACAAATCAAGTGGACTTACTTTATGTTTCTGTCTGAGGGAAACACTATTAGAAGCGTGTTTTGCGAGACTTTTGTTCCTCTGGTTTTGCATTTTAGGCAACATGTTCCCCTGCCTTACTGTTGGAGGTTGTACTGGGAGGCAGGCTGACTGCAGGCACTACTCCCACATCCCCTGCATGTTAAGAATAAACATAAAACGATGTTCAAAAGGTTTATTTGAAGTTAATGTGAGGCTTCAGCCGTGTTAGTTAAGACAAATCTAGTGGAAATCTTGCAAAGTTACAGTCTGTTTAGTATAAAATTCCCTCTTTGTGTTTCTTTGCACCGTATAACTCAGACTGACGAAGCCTCATATTAACTTCGGATAAACTTTGGAAAATATGTTTTGCTTTTGGATTTTGTCCCCCATCACTTGGTTTGGAAGCAATTCAGGAAGGATTCTTTTCATGTCCAGCACAAACGGGAGGAAAGATTACAGAAAGCAGAAGCTGTTTCCCTGCACAGTCAGACAGGTGACCCTACCCTTTAAAGCTAATAAAAAAAAACGAACAAACTGCCTTTGGGTTCGGCTCACTATACCTACGTATAAGAAGTTAATATTACTTTTGACCTGATTTAAAGTCCTCCTTGTCTATGACGTGTCTCCTCAAAAACCCACACTGGTAAAAACTGCATATTGACAAGAAGTGGACACAAAGGTGTACAGAACAGGGCGATTCACAGCGTGATGTACAGTAGTAGTTATACATTTCCTTTATTCCTCACACTTTGCGTGACACAGAAAGGCTGTAATCGAGATTTCTTCTGGTCTCCACTTGCAATAAATGCTGTTGGGTCCAGCTTCCATTCTGCTCACAGGACGCTTCCCAACCTTTTCGGTTACTCGCAGCACGGATATGTGTAAAATGCTTGTTATTGGATAGGGTTGTTTGATAAATGACTGGAGATACATAATCAGCAAAAGATGGTAACGCAGCAGAGTTGTTTTTTGTTGTTAGTTTGAAATGAGAAGGTTCATGTTTCTTGGTGAGCCACAGCAGACGCAACATCTATAAAATAGAATTTTCCAAGAAGGGAAGCTCCTCACCATCTCTTCGTTTGTTTATAGGAATAATCTCCATCCCCCTCGTGCATATGTGTCAGTCCAATCAGAGTGGCTACGGGCCAGGAAAACAAACGGGTCAACGACACCGTTCAGGGGAAGTTCGGGGGTATCTGTGGAAGTAAAGTGTAGAAAAACTGTGAGTATCCTGAAAAATAAAGCCTTCAGCTGGATCAGGTTGTAGGTGGTTAAGTTCGCTTTATCATGCTAGTGATAAACCTGATAAATCTGGTCTGGATACTTGATCGGTACAGAATATTTGGTCATGCGAGGAAATTGTGAACCCCACGAACTGCTGGCAGACTCATCAGAGCTGTCCAGTGGTGGAGGAAGTATTTAGATCTTTTACTTAAGTAAAAGTATATAAGTATAATCAGGAAAATGTGCTTAAAGTATGAGTACTCAATGCAGTAAAATTTCCCCTGTGACTGTTATACTATTATATACTATATCATTACATTAGATTATTATTACTTGTGCATTAATGTCAAAGCAGGATTTTGCTGTTGTAGTTGGTTAAGGTGGAGCTCATTTCGATTATTACTGATTGATTATTTTCTCCATTAATCGACTGATTGTTTGGTTTGTAAAAATTCTGAAAATAGTGATAAACGCTTGTTGTGTCCGACCGACAGTCCAAACCTCAACATTATTAACAATAAATGATTAACAGGAAAAGCAGACAACAAGACTTCTGGAAGATAGAAATGCGTTAATTAGCCAGGCTAGCCGTTTCCAGTCTTTGTGCTAAGCTAAGCTAACTGACTGTAGCCTTATATTTTACATATGGACAGATATGAGCGTGGTATCGATCTTCTCATCGTTGTGTCGTTGCCCAGGATGTCGAACTATTCCTTTAAGCTCGGATGTTTCCAAGCACCGGATCTTTTCTAACACAGTGATGACTGAACCTGGAGAGTTTCAGGCCCGTTCAAGTCTTGGAAGTGCTCTTGGAACTATCAGTCACTTTACATTGTGCAGAGAATTAAATGGGACGAGCTGGAGAGCTGAGGCTCATCAAAGCAGGGAAAGAACTGCCTGAGGCATATATGATGTGTTTTCCAAGACAAATTATAACCATCTGGACAAAGAGTAGGGAAGTACTCGTACCAGTAACCAAAAAATCTGAGCCAGGCTTTAGCTAATTATTACATTTTCCTTCCCAAACGACCTTGAAATTACTTTAAAATGGTCTTATTTTACCTGAGCTTCACCGTTCCAACAGAAGGACGACGACAGCAACGATCCGTTTTAAGGAGGATACTCTGACCGAGCTGTTCCCAGGCCAGTGTTGTCTCCACTCAGATGAACCAAACTGATGTCGCCCACATCTGTACAGGCAGCCATGTGAGCGTTGGGACCGGGCGACTGCATCATCCCCTGGCTGATGACCCCGACTGCCGTGCCTGGATGGGACAGGGTGAAGTTTGTGGTCGTCCCTGCAATGTGTGTGGGTCCTCTGGAGGTCGTAGGTCCCGGGTGAGGCCCGTTCTGTCTGGTAGGAACATTAGCAGCGTTCGGTATGCGGCCCTCTCTTTTTTCATACATGCAGCTGCCAGAAAATCGCTGCATTTGCGGGCGGAATGACTGAGCTGTTGAGTTCACGCCGCCTGGTGTGTGTGTTAGTGTGTGATGGTGAAAACCTTGCGGCAGCTGGTGTTGTTGCCACACCGAAGGGCTCTGAAGCTGCGGCCCCATGTAAGCCTGCGGTGAACCAGTGTGGTTTAGCGTATATCGTAGGCTTTTGTCTGCCTCCTCCGAGCCAGATTGATGGCTGCTGTGGATGTTGTTGGTGTTTTGAACAGATGGGAGCCAAGACTGTTGTGTCACGTCAGGCTGCGAATGAACAGCAACAACATGGCAGGGTCGTGTTGAAATCAGTTGGTTTCCACAGTGGAGATTGCTGCCGCTCGGAGGCCACAGTCGAGAGGTGTGTCCCTGGTGAGTGTTACGACACTGTGTGGGTGTCAGTGTGTGTGCCGCCCTGTGAGACAGAACTTGAGAAGCTTCTTTTAGTCGAGCTGAACAGCCAGCATCACCGAGAACATCCCCCAACAGAGTCTGCTCTGCAAACCCAGATTTCATGTCCGTCATTGGCTGCCACTCAGTGCCTGAAAACACAGACCCAGGAGCCTGAATGGATAAACTGTTCCCAGAAACATGCGGCCCAGTCTGATCCGCACCCTGCACATAGCCACCAGTCTCTCTCTGCAGAGCCTCCTCCACATAAGAGAACACGTCATTGGCCAGGATGTGATCCAGTTCCCTTGATGCGTCTTCCCTCTCGTAATTTATCCTGACGAGGGTGTTCTCCCAGTTCCTTAGCTCTGTCTCCTCAACTTCAAGACCCTCCATCCCTCCATCCCCAATATCCACCAAAATCTGCTCCAACGAGTCAATCATGGCTTTCGACGCGAGGTCCCCTGTGACAGACCTCTGCTGGGTAGCCCGGATCTGGCTCGGCACACTGAGCAGAGCGTGGCTGTCCAGGAAGGCCCGTTCCAAGGGCTGTTCGAAATCGAGGTCCCGTATTTGGGTGAAGACTGGGAGCTGGGGACTGGGTGTCTGGGGCTGGGTGTAAACGGAGTGGTCCTGCCGGCGAAGGGATCCCAGGAGGGAGGCGGGGTCCAAAGGTTTCTCTGTTGCGGTGCCCAGCGCACCGGAGCCACGAGGACCAGGCGTGGAGAAGGCATCCAGGGTAGTGTCGTACAGGACGCCTTCACCGGTGGCAAGGTCGAACGGGAGCTGCTGTCTTCTCTGGTGCAAGTGTTGCTCTCCTTCTTCGTTTCTACAGAAAAATAAGAAGCAAAGGTTAATATTAACGCCAGATATTCTTATACTGTTCTTTCAAATGCTTAAACCAAGAGTGTAGGTTTGGTTTCAGAAGAGGGGGGGGAAACAAAGAAAGTGACCGCAATTTCCTGTATTTGTACACTTATGTAATTCCATCAAATAACTACAATGAAATTGCTTCTCCTGCTTTCCATAATAATGTAACAACAACAACAACACCTCAATTTTCAATATGCTAGCCCTAATTAAAATGTTTCGTTTCCGTGACGGAAACCTAATACTTTGTGATAAATTATTCTATTATTCTAGATGTTAGCAGAAAACAATGGAGGGGAGGTGGGGGTATTTTTTCAGCCCTGAGCAGTGCCTGCAGTCTGTCCCTCAGGCTGCATACAGCACCAACCATAAGGTAAGGGAACGCGTAGCCTAAGAAGCAAAACCTGGGGCAAAAAAAAATCACTGGCTAAACAGCTCACAGCTGCCCGTTGAAGCCTTTGGTTTTACCAACGCCTCTCTTCTCTCATCTGGATTTTTGGAGCTGGACATTAAACGAGAGGGCTGCACAAGGGCAAAGTTTATCTGAAGCTAAGATGAGGCTTCAGCACTCTGAGTTAGACAAATCAGGTCATCGTCCAAAGTTACAGTCTTTTTAGTACAAAATTCCCTCTTTAAGTCCCTCTTTGTGAAAGGATAGAAACAAAGAGAGGGAATTTTGTACTAAAAAGACTATTAGTCTAACTCCGACTGCTGACGCCTCATTTTAACAGCAGATTAACCTTTGAATACATTTCTGCACAGAACGAGGGGTGTGGATTTTGTCCCGCATAACTCACATTGGAGGCATGCTAGGAAGCATATTTAAATTTCCAGTAAGAACTGTTTGAATGTCTATATAGGCACCTGACATTTGTTTTTAGATTGCCCTGAAAAACATTAAAGCTATCCTTTTAAGAGTCTAATGCCTCCCTTGAGCAATAAGAGCTTAAGATAAGAAGCTGATGCTTACGTGAGGGCTTTCTGACGAGCGATGATGAAGTCTGGTCTCCCTCCTTTGAAGACTACCCTGGCAGAGGCCTGAACCCACAACCACTGTCCTGTTTTGGTCAGCAGCCTGAAGATGGTGAAGCCGCTGTCTCCAGTCTTCATCACTGAGGGAAGAGCAGATGGACACAAGACAGCCGTAAGAATGACAACGATGTAAGGTTAAAAAACAAGGCAGAAAAGGTCAATAAGAGCACTGAGAAGAAGGAAGCGTATAAGTGTCTTTTAGGAGAACTCACTCCTGAGGTGTTTGTCAGCGCAGTACATCATGTCAGCAGCGTGGATGAACTGATAGCCAGAGCCTGTTGTGACAAGCTCTACCTCTGAATATCCTAAAACCAGCTTCCCTCTGAAAAGCAACAAACACACGAACACAAGGGCAGACTGTTATAGGAGCGGATCTGGTTCCACCTCTGTTAACTCGCCTGCCTGACAGGCAACACCTCACCAATCAAAAGACATTTAGGGATTCACCAAAAGCGCCAACCTGGTGTCTATGCCCACAGGAGCAAAGTCCATTCTGTGTTTAGTCTGGAAGAAGAGGGTCTTAGTCCGGATCGCCATGACTGAAGGGGGCTGCAGAGGTGTGGCGATGGCAAACAGAGTCAGCTGGGGAGGAGCCACGGTCCCGTGCAGGTGCAGGTACTTCAGACGTCCGCTGAAGTTTAAAGCCTGGAGGAGACAACGTTACGTTTATGAATGTAGTTACACAAACAAGCAAGCAAGCGACGCTAGCAGCAGGGCTCTATGGATGTCCATCACTTTGGTCCAGACTGATGGATTGCCATGAAATTCCTTTTCTTGAAAATTAGAATGTGTGCTAAAACACTTGCATATGGTTCGTCCAATAATTTTTATGTCCATGTCAAATAAATTAATACAATTTTTTTGGGCTTTTTCTCGCCATGAAATTTTGTTTCAGGCATTCCTGGTTTCCAGAGGACTAATCCTAATTACTTTGGTGATCCCCTGTGTTTCCATCTAGTGTTATCCGCACTAATATCTCTAGAGGTATGGACCTCTACCAGATGCTTTGACACTAAATGTTGTGGTTCTCAGATGAGGAGTCTCAATAACCGCGGTGATCCACTGACTTCGTCTGACTTTACATAAAGCTCCATCATCAGGGCAAAATTTAATTTGTCCAATGTAGTAAACACTATACCTGGTAAACATCAGCATGTAAGCGTGCCGAAGCTAGCATTTAGCTCAAAGCACTGCTGTGCCACAGCCTCACAGAGCTGCCAGCATGGCTGCAGACTCTTGGTTTAACAAATGCTTTCTTTACGGTACCAGGAATCCAGAGGTGTTGTCCTGGAGGCAGCGAAGGCGACAGCAGAAGCTTCTTTCCAGGAAAGAGGAGTTCTCTCGAGGGACGTACTGAGGGAACAAGCTCTCAGAACGGCGCGAGGCTTTACTGCTAGACTGCCCATCTGCAGAGAAACAGCAATAATCTAAAATATATCTCCACATAGGGCAAATACAAAAACAACAGCCATTTTAATTTGTACGCAGACACTTAACCACGTCATATAAAAGATGTTGCAACTAACGTTTATTTTCATTTATGATTAATCGCTGATTATTTTCTTGATTAATCGGCCATAAAATGTCGGGAATTGGTGAAAAATGCTCGTAAAATGTTCCTGAAGCCCAAGTTGACGCCATCAAATTACTCATTTTTGTTCGACCAGTGCAAAAAGATAGTTTAGATAGTCAGTTTAGTGTCACATAAGACAAATACAAACCTCTCAGTTGACAAACTGGAAGTAGGGAATATTTGATTGATCAAAATAGTTGCAAATTAATTTTCTGACATTGTCTCACCAATTGATAAGATCGGAGATAGTTTAAAGAGGCCGCACCATCTTCTGTAAAAAAATAAAACTTCTTATCCTAGATGGTTATAAGGATTAATTTTCTACTTTTTGTTTACGTTTATGGATGCGAAATCTGCGCGTTTTAAACTCTTTAAAACTTTGACGTCTTGCACCTTTTTGCAACTATATTCTCAGGTGTCTTTAATCAAGTTGATCATGTAAAGTGCAATATTTCACCAAACAAGATACATATTTAAATCTTGAGTCTGTGAGTTTGTATGAACCACAAGAGGCTCCAGAAACATAGACTGAAGGTGAAATGAAAGCATCTCTGCGATGCCAAGAGGCTGTCAGCAGTTGTGACCCCCCCCCCAGCACCCCCCCCCCCCCCCCCCCCCCTATAAAGGACACATATATGGGGAGCAGGTGAAGATCCCACCGTAGGTCTCACTACCACATGTTTTGCCCTCTTGTTAGGTGAAAGGATCCTATCATTGACCCATTGCAGTGAGTGAGGCATGTGACTAAAGTGATTTAGTTTACTGTTTAACCAGTTACTGTATAGCTGTATAACACTTAACTGCAACCGGTGACGACGGGCTGCAAGTAGACATTGCTTTCGTTTTTAAAAGGGCACGAACCACAAATTTAGAGATAACACCTGAATGAAATGTGTATTATATTTGTGTCAGGCAGGTTGTATTTGTACCTTCCGCTCTCATGCCTGAGTCGGCCTCGCTCGGGTTGAGGGCGAAGTGGAGCTGACGTCTGAACATCTCTCTGTCGTCCATGTGAACGAGATCGTACACACTCTGGTGGACCACATCGGACTGATGACAGAAGGGAAGGGAGGGGGAAAGAATTTTAAAGTAATTTCCATTTCCATTTACTTTAGTGAGCTTAACTTAGCATAGCATGAAGACTGAAAATGGGGTGGGGGAAATAATAAAAAAGAAAATATCAGTCATAATGATGTAACTGTAGAATACACCAGTGAATTAAAAAATAATCCTCAGTTTTGTGATACAAATAATGACTAACCCCCCGATTTACTAAGGCGGGCGTAAACCAAGTAGATTTAAAAATATTTTTTACGCTTGCGCCTAAATTAAAAGATGCTTTCACTAGGCGGTAAATAGTGTAATTAAATAAGCTGTTTTTCCTTTCGTAAATCCCGCACAAGGAGCCATTAGAATAATTAGAATAAACCCATTCTTCCTTCATTTTTGCGCTCTAAGGTGTTACATGTTTTGATAAATTTGTCTTATTGGCTTTTTACTCGCAAGGCTTTTATTGCACTTTTGGTAACGAGATTTTACTCGCCAAACGGAAAATCAACGCCCACACTTAGCGCTTGGCGGGGGTTAATTTCGGACCCTGTGTGTGGAAGTGTGTGTGACAAGGTGCACCCCACAGTGTGTGTATACTGAAATGCATCTATAGTAGCACATCAGTAATGAATAATAATGCAACTGGTTGCTCAACGAGTACTTTTACATCTGATACTTTAAGTACAGTTACTTTACTATAATGTTAGATTTACATTTAGTCAATTAGCAGACGCTTTTATACAAAGCGACTTACATATGAGGAAGACGATGGAAGCAATTATAACAACACAAGGTAACAAAAAGCATAAGTGCACCAGAAACTAGTCTGTTAAAGCCTACATAAGTAATATTTTGAATGTAGGACTTGCTTGTAAGAGAGTAATCCTACGCCGTAGTATTGCTACTTCAGTAAAGCATCTAAATACCTCCTCCCCCACCACTGGTACAAAGAAAGATATTGAGACTGTGTTTGGTGTCGCAGGTTTACCTGATGGAAGCCCAGGAAGTCCCGGATGGTCGGGGATGTGTAGAAGATCGTGCCATCAGTCGTCACAACCAACACGAAACCATTTAAAGCCTACAGAAACGATGGAGACGCAGAATGACGCACGCTGACAAACACACACCTGTGCACGCATCCAATCCAGTGTTTCGTTGCTGTACCTGGAGAAGGAGTTCTCCCTCTGAGAAACTGACTCCATCCAGGGACACAGACTGTCCATTTTGGTCGTTTGCAGAGACACGAGGAGCTGACCTCGCGTTCTTCTGGAGCGCTGCTGCAATATACAAAAGCGAACGACTGAGTCAATAAACAAACAACTCACAAGATTGATTTTCAATGTCCTGAAGAAAGAAGTGAGCTCATCATACAAGAGCACACCGGCAAAATATGTAATAAAACAAAACCATACTAAGGATAAATACATGTCATTATGTCCCTGACTAATCGTTTTACAAGACACTTAAAGGGTCAGTTCACCCAAATTACTACACAAAGAAAAACATGTTTTCTCATGTAGCCTCACTGTCAACAGTTTTCATAAAATTGTCCGTAATAAAATGGTTGATGGTGTGGGCCGGATTATCCAGAGAAACAGGAACATTGCTTCCCAAAACTCGTTACTATTGAGTTATCTAAATATAATTTTTCAGTGCATACAACTCTTATTCCATTCAGCTTCATTGTTTTAAGGTGGCAGGAGAAATCTCTGTTGGAATCTCAGATTAAATAAAACCTGAACTATAGCGCAAGCAACATTTTGTGTTTGTTTGTTTTTAGTCATTTGTGTGAACAGGCCCTTTAATTTGCAGCCGTGGGATTGTTTTGCAGTTTCAATCATTATTCAAATCTGAAGTCACTTTTTTTCAGGGCTTGTAGATTATTTACTGCATGAAAGTTGTTCTATTCTTCTAACTAGTTAAAGCGTATAAAGCTAAGCTGGCAGTGGACGTTGGCTGGCATTAGTGTAGCGGTTAAAGCTGCTATAATCAATATTTTTTAACAATGAGCGAAATTGACTACGTGTAATGTGAAAGGTCATGCTCGCAGTGAAAAAGTTACGGCGACTTCTTGTTTTTAGGATTCTCATTGCTCTACTCAGCGTCGTTTCCATCAGCAGCAGGCAGCTGTTTTCTTTGGAAAAAGCTCTGATAAACCCACTGTACACTACGGGCTCAGCAGCAAACAGCAGGCAGACACAGTTAGAGGCCGGCTGGTGAACATGGTGGAGCGTTTAGCAGCAAAAGAGCCAGATGTTCCTCTCGGAGGAGTTAAAAGATTGAGAATATTGGATTCACCATGTGGCCAGAAGTGTTATGATTGGACACATGATGACCTAAACTAATCACCAACCTAAAAAGTGTCCCCTTCTCTTTGTTTTTTTCTTCCTCACTGGCCAAACCTTACTCTGTAATTTAACACTTGTCACTACATGCTTACGGCTCAGAGAAACATTCTAGCCAAAGTGAACAAAAGCACAAAACTGTTGGGTATCCCGCGTGTTTCTACAACAATCGCTGCTTGTGTCTTTTTGCTGCATCCCCGCTAATGTTTCACTGGTTTATTTGTGGAACAGACAAAGTATCGGCGATGTCTTACAGGCCCAGGCGCAGGCAGCTTTAACCTCCATGAGCGGGACGAGGACATGTGTGCATACTTTTATCTGCAAAGTAGTCATGTATTTGTGTGAGAAAAAAGGCATGCAGATTCCCCCCAGAATTAGCTGCAAATGAAGCCGATCAATATGTGCATGAAATTCTGCATTTTAAAAAATGCAGAAAGTCAGGTTTATTTTGGTGAAACAGGACTGAATAGCACTTTGTCTTTGTGTTAAAAAAACAAGTGATTGTTTTCGAAAAATCTAATCTGTGATCGCTGGCATTCAGTCAGCTAAGCAGAACCTCCTTTTCCTTTCCTTACAGTAATGGCTCTACGGCACGCTAACAAACTTCCCTCCCCTTTTTAAAACGAACCCACAGGATCTGAACAGCCCCCCATCCCCCCAAACCCAGGAATTTGCCCTGTCATCTCGGGCCGAGAGCAGCTTTCTACAAACTCAGACAACTGAAAGAAGAAGAATCTCGGGTTTCTTATTACAGCATAAACTGAAACCAACTCAGGGGAACCTGCTCAAATTGGTGTAATACATCAACATGTCGCCAAGTGTCAAGCTCAGCGTGACTGAAAAACTGGACACGATGTGCAACATACAGAGAGGTGATGTGAAAGACTAAACATACTGGACAGTTTTACTGAAACGTCTGTTTCATTAACGGTTTAACCTGAACCTGGCCTCCCCTCCCTCCTCCCTTCACTTCCATCCTGCCACCCTTCCTCTTCTCTCTCCCCTTGTCTTCCTCCTCAGCACTGCGGAGTTTATAAGGAAGAGGGTTCACACGCAGAGTCAGTACACCTCGCCAAAGACGTGATCCTGGAGGGAAGGGGG
>CM022482.1:23530199-23562794 GCA_011952105.1 Coreoperca whiteheadi | reverse complement strand
GGGGGGGGTGATAAGTGTGAAGAGCGGTAACCCTTCAGACTCTGTGGAAACAGCTGAGAGAGGAGCAAGACTAAAGCTGCCAGTATGCTTCATCAGAACTGCTTGTCAGATGGTCAAATAGCTTCAGAATCCCCCCCCAAAACATGTCACATTTAGCTTTTTATTGATTCACGTCTTACTAAATAAAGTTACTAACCATGACTAAATTGATCATACTTACTGCTACACACTTGCTGCTGGTAGAACTAGCCAGATGTCGACCTGAGTGTCATTTCTGCTTATCTTGCATTTGAGATATCTCAGGAGAAAGAAAATGTAGAAAGGCTACTAGGAATCGACAACATCGCCTTCTATTAACAAGCAAGATTTTGTGTTATCTATAGAAATTTCCCGGTGTCAAACATAAATATCTGCTAATAGACGTGAGCAAAAATGACCTGATAAGATAAGATTTCTTGAAACTAGCAAAATATCTGGTCTCTACAAGAGACATGTGATATCTTAAAATAATCACTGAAACTTCAGAAATTCAAGATAAGGGTTCATGAAACTAGACTGTCTTTCAATTCAGCTCAATTTAAGGAGTTAATATGACATCGATTCTAATGCTCCTTTACCACTTTTGATGAATGTTAATATTCACTCTTCTTTCAGCTCTGTTTTTGGTCTCTGCAAACTCCTGAGGGAAATATCTGGCCCTTTAGCACCCCCATGTTCACCAGCTGCTTTTTCCACTACTATACCACATAAGTACATATACCGCTATTTGGTAGTTTAACCCTTAACAATATATCATTTTAAAAACTCAGGTTTTCTATGTAAAAATGTATTCTTAAACGTAAATAAAGTTGTGAGATAAATGTAGTGAAGTAAAAAGTACAACGTTTCCCTCTAAAATGTAGTGGAGTAAAAGCATAAAATAGCATAAATGAAGTACATCACATTTTTTACTTGAGTAAATCTACGTCCACCGCTGAACACACAAAGTACTCCGATATTTCCACCCACCAATATCAGCATCAAACCTGAAACAAATGACCTAAAATATAGAATTAGGAGGAACTGTGCTGCTTTTCTCCTCCCTAATAAATGTAATATTTGTCCAAATGAAGCAGAAGGTGCCTGTGGAAGGCCTCAGCGTCTCTGGCCTGTTTATGACTCGGCCGAGCCGACTTGAAAATGCCAGACATTCCCCCCGCCACGGGCTCCGTTCCCCCTGCGGTGTCAGACTTCCTGAGCAGTTCAGACTCTGGACTCTGTTGCTACGGTGACATCGGTTCACCATGGTTACCATCACTCCCGGTGATGGCGGCAGCAGCATCACCTGGGACTCATTCAGAGCCAAACCGAAGAAAACGACAGACAGGCCTCTGCTCGCATGTCCAGATATACAAATGTGGCACGAAAATCGCCATGAAAGGTACTAAGCAAGTTCATGTTCCCCAGAGGAACCCTTTTCCTATTTTAGAGCCTGTGAACTTCCCTTATGAGACAGTATATGATACATATGTTGAGCCCTCCTCAACACAAAACTTCCCATGAACTGAACTGGCTTGTGTTTGTGGAAGTGATCAGTGTGAAAGGAACAGACTTAGTCTTCAAAAGAACTCAGATTTTTAAAACAGAAATATAGTTTGCTCGAATATTGATATATATTTCCATGTCTAAGTAAATTGTTCACCTGTGATTACAAACCTTTTTGCAGGAAGGTCTGATATTCCTTTGTTTAATGATATCCCAAGGTGACACCAAATTTGTACATGGTTTTCTTCGGACAGTGAACATGTTTATATGAGGGAGGAAATACGCTCAAAGTGTTTGATACAACGCAGTGTGTTTTGGTGAAAAACACTGAATGTAAACAGAAGCTAAGTTTACATGAAAACGCCACAGGGCACCTTTACGGGTTACAGCAGCAGCAAACGATTTCGCCCTTCTTCTGCCCTGGGTTTCGCCTCTCAGGCTGGACACAGTCAGCTCTATCTCATCGCTGGAGGTCGTTGGGGCTGTATGCAGTCTCACTACTAGGGGCTTTAAAATGCCCTGCCCTGTTAATCTATGTTTTTATTTACAGTCAATATTCTACAAAAAAAGCATTTTAAAAAAATAATGCAGTAGACGAGGAATAGAACTCTTTGTAATAAAGATGGAAAAACAACATATTTTATCATGTATTTGGTCTCTAGCAAGGAAACTAAACATGATTAGTTTGTTTGTTATGCTACCATTATCATGATATTAATCACTTTCATCATACTGCAATGTGAAAATTGCTAAATCGATATAAATACATATAAATTCAGGAAATTCCCTTGTCTGGTTTGTTTTGGCTGATGGGCCCCGGACTTTAGATGTAGGTTTGGTATGAGAGGGATTTATTATCAATTCACGAATAGTTACATGAGCTTTGCCTGTGAGTTTGACACCTAAACATCGCTTCCCAGGTGACATCACACAAGGCACAGTGTTGCTCGGCGACAGCTTGTGTGTGACTGCGGGCTGGAGGAACATCAAAGTTGAGAGGAGATCCAATGATGTTGACGACGTGTGACGGCACAGGGCTAGAGCGTGCTGATGTAGATACAGACTTCATCTGATAGGCCTCGAAATGGGGCGACTTCAACCGGCCTTCACCGCAGACTTAATCGTCTCATGCTACATCTCTCCACGCACTCGCTCTGCTTCCACTTCCCTTACTTTCATGTAAACCTTGTGGATTAATAAAATGTCTTCATTATGTAGAAGAAACGCTCGCTAGTCTGGTGGGTGATATAATAAATAAACACTGACTAAGCTGCAGTGGGACTGTGGGTGGTAGTTGTTCAAACGTTTCCAGTCGCAAACACACTTTGTCAAGAGCCCTCATGTTGTGCACAGCGCTCCATCCGCCCTCTGCTCCGTCAACAGCAGCGATCAGCCGGCTGATAGCGGAGCCAGAGAGGCGCAAGCAGAGAGGAAAGGCCTGCTGGGCGCTGCTGTTCTTTAGTGTAAAACCTGTGGCCACTTAGCCTGTTAGCCTACAGTTAGGTAGATTTTGGACGACAGCTGGTGGAAGCATCTTGGTTTGCTTTGACTGAATGACTTAACATACCTTTTAAACTGCGCACACGAATATTTAAAAGTGGAAGTTTTTACGTGTGGAGTTTGAAAGATGAGTGGGTGATAACAGGGCAGGGAGGATCTAGTGAACGATTCAATTGAGTTGCATTATGGGAAATGTAGGATGCAGTGTTTTTGGAGCTTGAGCCACTTCAGGGACTTAAAATCAGGATATCTCAGCCTATCTCGTTCTTTTTTTAATCTGTCGCTTTAATCTGTCTTCCAGCTTTACGTTAGTGCAATACTAAACTGTTGGAGTACCCGTTTTTAATCCTTTCAAAATGTAAATGTTCGTAGCCTGATTATTAAAGTTGTGACGTAACTTGACTCCAAAAGAACTGCATGAGCTCACGCAGCATGGCAAGACTTGAAGGATAAGGCTGGCGTTATTCCTTCTTTTTCTCGTTGTCCTATTTGTCGAAACAAACCCATGAAAAGCAAACGTGTTATTTAATCTCTCAATACTTTCTGACTTCCTGTCTGTGACTCTCAGCTCCAAGCCCATTGGCTCCTCCTGAACATGTCACGGACATATAGTTTCATTAAAAAAGGATAAAAGAAATTCCAAAACAGCTGCTCGCTGTAGTTTTTAGCAAACGTCACTCAAACAGGAGGAAAGAGTGCATTTGTTGGGGACTATTTTCAGCGGCGAATTAATCCACACTTGGGGCTCTAGTGAGTGTTTGGGGCCGCAGGACGGTGTGTGTGGGACCGAGTCAGAATAAACTACATTGTGTGTGTGTTCATGGTGATGAAGGAACAACAGCGAGGCTCACTGATGGGTTTTTAATAGTTTCTGGACAACAATGGAGCTCTGTGGCCCAGAGGAAGGAGATATATCAGGCTTTGGATACACACACAACACTTGTTAGCAGGATACGTTCGTTGTTGGTTTTGGTCTTTTCGTGGGATTTGTTGACAATAAGAAGAATGTAGAACATCACCAGACTGATCCTTTGATCAAAAATACCTTCAGCTATGGTTCATGCACGTAAGAACAACCAGAGCAAAGACACTGGAATTGCCTTTTAAGACAATAAAGCAAAGCACGTGAAACACATATGTGACTAAACTTAACTTCAACACCTGTACGACACTATGAGCTAACGGGAAGGCGACTCCGTCATGTCGGTGACACCAGGACAATGTACTGACGGTTTAGGCAACCAACTGCCACCTTTTGACTGGGTGTGTATTTGATCAGCATCAGAATAACGGCGTACTGTTCAAGGCTTATGTTCCTCTGCCAAGACTCCATCTGGCCCGCAGCACACTCTCCTGTTTCCCTCCCCGCACGGCTCCTATTCATTATTCGCGGTGTCAGGTTCCCTCTGTGACGCCCCCCAAAACACTCGGAGCTCAGCCACAGAAATGTCTGGAGCAGCACATTTGCACACCTGACACATTCTCCCACACACACCGTCTCTCACTTTCCATATTTCACACACGAACGCAGGTTTTTCTGTGTAACCTCTCATTTGCCACAGATCTATGAGGTAAAGGTCACTGACCATGCAGGTAACTTTTAGCCTTGAGGTATCCCACACTGAGCCGGAGCACAGACAGTTTGTCCAGGCGACCTCTGACCTCCTCGGAGAAAGGCAGCAGGCCGGTCAGACGGTCCAGCTCGGTATTCAGACGGTCCCGGTGGCGTTTGGACGGATTGGTCTTCACGGGCGGAGGCATCGCACTAAAAAGCGACACACAAGACAAGAGGATATGTTCAGCGATGTCGCCTGCTGAAACGCGTTTGCTCTGCTTGACAATCAAACACACCGTGGAATTTCCGTCTAGAGTTGAAGTGGGACTTTTTACGAGGTGGATTTTGCATATCGTGCAACAAGCAGTACACCTGAACGTCTGCACGTGGGAGACTGGTGTGTCACATCGACACACTGTCTGCGCCCGTTCATTAAACCAAACATCTGTCGAAAATTACAGCGCTGAATTTCACTGAATAAACTCTGAACCACATCAAACGAAGCATCCACTTCCTGGTCTCAAGAGCCAGCAGAGGCTGAAAAGTGTGATTCATTCTTTCTAGACAGGCGGAGAGAAATGTTATGTGTTTCATTAGTTAGCACATTCACTCTGCTAGTCTTCGTCTGGAATAAATACCCGGCAATATTAGAGTTGCTCAGAATTCATTATTGAAATGGGGCCTACTAAGTGAAAATCTGTAGTAAGTGCTCATCGGTATACGCAGCTCGGTCTGCTTTTGAGCTGTCAATCAACAAAAAAATGAATCAACAACTATTTTGATAATCGGTTAATCGTTTCAGTCATTTTTTTAAGCCTAACCTGCTGGTTCCAGGTTCTCAAATGTAAGAACACGCTGCTTTCTGTAGTCTTACATCATCATGAATTGAACATCTTGGGGGTTTGGGACTGTTGGCTTAACAAAACAAGGCATTTGTTGAGGTCCCCTTGGGCTCTAGATGCTGCGAGAGGCATATTTCACGGTTTGCTAATGTTTGATAGTACATGGGCCGATTAATCGATAATGAAAATAAATTGCTAGATGCAGCCCGAGTCCGTTTCATTGAGGCCTGCAGGAGACGAGTGCCAACAGCAAAAGCCCTCCTCCCTTTGGGTAGGTTTGCTATGGTGCTAAGCTACACAACTCTGTGGCAAGAAAAAGAGAGCATAAATAAGGAAATGGCGCGAGGTCAGTTGCATTTTCCTCTTCTGCATCTTCACAAAAGATAAGCAAACACTCATAGTTTACAGGTCTCACTTGTGTCAGCTGTCACCACAAATCTACACGTACTAACACTCTACAGCCATGCTAGCGACTCTCGTGCTTTGAGCTAAATGCTAGTGTTAAGCAAGTCTAATGTTTAACATGCGCACCATTTTAGTTTAGCACGCTAACATTTGCTAATGGCACTGAACGCAAAAAAAAGTACGGCTGAGGCTGATGGGAACGTCGAAAGTTTGGTCACAAAGTATTGGACGAATTAAATTGTCGACCTGATGATGGCGCTAGTTGACAAGTCGGAGGATCACCAAGGTTAAGAACAATTCATACATGAGGGGGAACACGAATGCGTGTTGCAAATTTCATGGCAATCCATCCAATAGAGACATATATTATAAGACATTTCAGCCTGGAACCAAAGTGGTCGACCAACAGGCCGCCTGACGTCGCCATCCATGCAGTCACGCTGCTAGCGTGGCTAAAAATAAAGATATTATGTTACATCATAATGTTTGATCTTCCAGGTGGCCTGCGCCATTATTACTACAAATTACCACGACATAACGCTGCTCTCCGACACGTCGGGGCGTGCAGCAGCCCTGCGTGCCAGCCCTCCCTGACTAAACACACAGATCTGGGAAAAGAGATGGAGGCACGAGGAGGGACGACACAGCAGGCGGGAAAGAGGACGTGAAACATGACAAGGGAGACCAAAAATCAGGAGGAAAAGGAGAAAAACAATCAAAAGAAGGGCGAGGAAGCAACGAGCTGAGAAATGCGTCATCTGAGACCTACACCCCTGTGAGCCACTGATGAATAAAATGGTAGAATAACCACTCGGCAACATCTGACTCACTACTGCCAGTCTGGTCTCTGGTTGTGACAAATACAGCTAAAGACTATATGAAGGAAATAAAAAAAAAAAAAAAAGCTTAATGGAGTAAATAAACAAAACCAGTGTGTCCATAACAAATCATTGGATATCCACTGGACGTCACATGGAGTCAAGTGTGTCCTTTAAAAAGCAGGTTAACAGTGATTATATGTACTTCAATTTTGCCGTTGTCATCATAATTGTATGCAGTGTGATTTTCTGCTGTGAATCTATTCTGTACATACGACACCTACTGCCTGTCTGTCCGTCCTGGGAGAGGGATCCCTCCTCTGTTGCTCTTCCTGAGGTTTCTATCATTTTTTGGGGTAGTTTTTCACAAGTCGAATCGAGGGTCTAAGGACAGAGGCTGTCCTGTGTTGTACAGATTGTGAAGCCGAGCCGTTAAAACCGCCAAATCACAGTATATTTCCCTCATAATCTCCAGAAACAGTCACAAACCCAAGGTTCTCTTTAATACACTGAATTCTCTTATAAATCCCGGCAATGGATCCTCAGTTTTGCCCACACCAGCCCTCTGTGAAAGCTTTCAAAAATTCTTCACTGCGAAGATTGCAGCACTCCGGCATATTGATTCCTCAACCCCCCCACTTCCCCCTCCCCTCCTCCAGCCAGCTGTCCTCATGCAGTTTGAGCCCATTACCCTATCGTCCCTTTCAGATGCAGTCAGACATCTGCAGCACTCAAACTGCCCTTCCGAATGTTTGCCCTCTCGTCTACTTAAAGATGATATAGTTTTTCACACGGTTGCTCCCAGTATTCTACTACTGATTAATGTCATTCTCTCCTCTGGTTGCGTCCCGGATACCTTCAAGCATGCCGTGGTACAGCCACTACTAAAGAAGCCAAACCTTGACCCCACAATCCTCTCAAACTTTAGGCCTATCTCCAAACTGCCCTTTCTGTCTAAAGTCCTTGAGCGAGAAGTTTATCTCCAGCTCCACTCCTTTTTAACTCAAAATAACATCTATGAGAAATTCCAGTCAGGCTTCAGAACAGCCCATAGCACTGAGACTGCTCTACTGAGAGTGCTTAATGACCTGCTCCTAGCCGCTGACACAGGCAGCCCGGTGATCCTAGTGCTTTTAGATCTCACAGCAGCTTTTGACACGGTGGATCACAGGATTCTGCTGTCTCGACTTGAGCATCACGTAGGCATCAAGGGCACGTGCCTGAAGTTTTTCCAGTCCTACCTGGCCGACAGGAGCTTCTGTGTCCAGCTGGGAGAATACACATCGTCTGTGGCACCCCTCACCTGTGGTGTCCCTCAAGGCTCTATACTGGGACCTATCCTGTTTTTGTTGTATATTTTACCCCTGGGGGAAATTCTGGTCCAACACAATATCTCCTTCCACTGCTATGCAGACGACGTCCAGCTGTATCTCCCCTTAAAAGCTGATGGACAGGCGGCAATCTGTTCTTTGCTTGACTGTTTGTCTGACATAAAGGTTTGGATGGATTCTAACTTCCTCCACCTCAATGCGGGTAAGACAGAAACAATTATTTTTGGCAAAACCTCCCCGGCATTCTCAATTGATGCCCTAGGGCCTTTAGCCTACAACGTCAGGCCCTTTGTCAGAAATCTGGGGGTGATCTTTGACAGTGCGTTTAAGTTTGAGCAGCAGGTCAGTGCAGTAGTGAGGAAAAGCTTTTATCACTTAAGAACCATAGCTAAGACTAAAGCCTATCTGCCCCAGAGTGATCTAGAGAGAGTTATCCATGCATTCATTACATGTCAACTGGACTATTGCAACTCTCTATACTCTGGCATCGACCTCTCCCAGATCCGCCGCCTGCAGTTGGTTCAGAACTCAGCCGCTCGACTCCTCACTTGCACAAAAAAACGTGCACATATCACCCCGGTCCTCGCATCGCTTCACTGGCTCCCCATCCGTTTCCGCATTGATTTTAAACTGTTACTGACAGTATATAAATCCCTAAATGGATTGGCGCCCTCATACCTTTCTGAACTTCTCCACCACCATATCCCATCTAGAGCACTACGGTCAGCTGACCTACTGCTGTTGGAAGTGCCCAGAACAAGACTAAAAACCAAGGGGGACAGAGCCTTTGCAGTAGCAGCCCCAAGACTCTGGAACTGCCTTCCCCTAAACATCCGTGCAGCCCAGTCTATAAACACTTTTAAGTGTCTTTTGAAAACTCACCTTTTTTCACTAGCATTTGATTAGTGTCTTTTTATAAGGCTAAGTATAGTGACCAATGTCTACTTTTCTAATTGCTCTTTTATGTAATTTTTAACTCCCGCGCTTATTGCCTTGTCGCGCTTTACATTCTTGATTTTATATATTATAATTAGTATTTTATTTATGCCTTGTTATGCTTATTACTCTTAGTATTTTATTGTGAAGCACTTTGGTGTGGCTCAGCCATCTGTAAATGTGCTATAGAAATAAACTTGACTTTGACTTTGACTTTAAGCCCTTTGAGGCAAAATGTGATTTGTGATATTGGGGTCTATAAATAAAATTGAGTTGAATTTATTCTTCAGCTCATCATCTTCCAGGTTGTTCTCAGTGGTGCAAAGTAACTAACCGCGTTTACTCAAAGTGCTGCACTATAATATTACAATTTTGAGGTACTTGTACTTTTACGTGTGCTACTTTCTGCTCACAACAACTCAGAGGCAAATATTGTACTTTTTACCCATTAATTTGAGAGCTTTACTCACTAACTGACACGAAATGTAAGTCAACTAATAAATGTATATATAAATATGATATACAAATGAAGCCACCCAGCAGTATATAAAGTAATTACAATTAGCTCCACGTTTACCAGCCGCAACATTAAAGTGATGAAGACATTATTTAACACAATAATGTGATATACTGAAACGGGCCTTTCTGCATTAAAAGTATTCTTTACGTTTGGTAGTTTAAGTATATTTTGATGCTGACACCTTTTCCACTTTACCTTTAAGGTAAAATTTAGAATGCAGGACCAGTACCTGTAACAGAGCATCTCCACACTGCGGGTATGCTTGACTGCCCGACTCACCTCATCTCACCTCACTCCTGACGCCGTTACCTGTTGCTGCAGGTAAACTCCCTAAACCCCCGTTTGGAGATCCCGAGTCGCACAAGTGAAGCTAAACACCGACCCGCCCCGCCTCCACGTCTCGTTGGAGACACGCGGTGACTGTAAAAGGATTAGTATAATTACCAATAACAATAATTACGCAGTAATTATTACGGTGGGGGTGACCGGTGGAGCCGCCGACGGCGACCCGCCCGAGTTCAGGCCTGTTGGTGACATAATAAGGGAGCACCAGCAGTGACGTTTTAAAACATTAAAACGTACATCTTCTGAGCGGGCTTCCTCCTCTTCTTCACCGCGTACACCCCACCGCCCCCCGGCATGGTGGCGCCACAGCTTCTCTTCCAGAGAACGAAACAAAACCAAAACCAAACGCTCCGACTGGCATGAAGAGTTAGTCCTGTCGAGTCTCCAGACACACCCCTGGATGTTGTTGTTGTCTCTTCTCCCGTAAAAACCTCCCGGTTATTTAACTTTGACTCCGCGCACTCCGACCCGGGACAGAAGTCGTCCACGCGTCCGAGGTCTTGCTGGGGGGGGTTCCGCAGGTCGCGTGAGGAGTCGCAACTTTCCAAGAGAAGTGCGGCAGCGCGCGCGCGCGCACACGCACACCGCACCTCCTGATTCAGGCCAATCCAGTGCCCCGTAACATCCGCGCGCCTCCTTTGTCCGCGTCCTCAGCTGCACAACACCCGCGCGCTGTGCGTGTGTTGCGCCTCTCCTTGTTGGAGGACAGCTGGAGCACAAAGTGCGACGCAAAGTGGCAGCAGCTCAACTCTCCGGCCTTTTCCACGTTTTGTTTTGTCGTTTCGCTGTGAGATGTTGTGCTTTCTGAACCAAACTGAGAACACGTCGCACATTTTGACAACACGAAGAGCCGCAATGCAAAATCCATACACTCAAACACGCCTGACAAATACAAACACATACAGAAATATGCCTGAAAATTACAAATACATACAAAATAATAAATACCTAAATAATAATGAGGAAAAAGTGACACTGCCATGTTGTCTTTCCTCCTTCGCCATCTAGCGGCAGATGAGGCGTCTTACAGGGAAGAATAAAACCGTAACAGCCACTGTGTAAAAGTACCACGCTGTAGAAATACTCCAGTACGCGTAAATGTCCTGCTTTGAAAATGTTTCTTAAGTAAAAGTATTAATAGCAAAATGTACTTAAAGTACCAAAAGTAGAAGTGCTCGATACAGAAAGATGGCCCCTGTGAGCAGTGGTGGAAGATCATAGTACATGTACTGTACATAAGTACAATTTTGAAGTACTTCCACTTTGCTACTTTATATACTTCCACTCCAACCCATCCCAGAGGCAAATATTGCACTTTCTACTCCACTACATTTACTTGATGACTTTAGTCACTTTGCAGCTTCAGATTAATAATAGAAAACATAATCAACAAATAAATAATAATGTATTATTATAGATTAAGATATGTCGTTATTGATCACAAGGTGAAATTCACAATTCACACTATTATTAATAATTGTACCTTGATAATAAGTACTTTTACGTTTGGTACTTTAAGTATATATTTTGATACTTATTCTATTGTACTTTTACTTAATGACAATTTTGAATGCAGGACTTTCACTTCTAACAGAGTATTTTTACACTGTGGTATAGTTACTTCTTCCACTATTGCCTGTTAGTGTACATGTACACAATTACTGCACCTCTAAAGCTCCCTAATAAACAACGTTATATCTAGTTTGTTTAATTAGTGCTGAGCTTTAGAGGTGCTGGTAGGCGGAGAGCTAAGATCGCTATTTCCCCACTTTCAGTCTTTGTGCTGAACTGAACGAAGCAGCTTAGTAAAATCTTAATCTTGAGTAACTGTAGCTGCACTATGTTATAGTCAAATACAATATTTCTCTCTGAACTGTAGTGGAGTAGAAGTATAAAGTAGCATGAAATAGAAATACTCAAGTAAGTACCTAAAATGTAAAATGAAGTACAAGTACTTGAGGAAGTCTTACATTCCACCATTGGTAATAAAACATAATGAGGGTTTTTTTAATGCAGCTTTTTAATTACCAAATACTATTTCTTACATATTACCAAAATACATGACTTTTATAGATTCGACAGCGTCTGACAGGTAATCCGGGATACTCTAAACATTTTACATTTATTGCATAATTATTCGTGAACAATAACTACAGTTTCTCGTACAGCAAAGTACTTTGACTAATTGTAAAAATAAAAAAAAAGAAATGTATCAAAAGTCATTCTTCAGCAAAAGGCACTGGTCCCGACTTTAGAGTTTAAGGTCAGAAATCAAGAGGCGACAGAAAAGACATTTATGTTTTCAGTTGTATTTAAGATTATGTGACTCAAATGATTTGACTCCTGATTGTTTTATAACTGGAATGCGATCGACCCCCAAACTCAAAACACCAGAGACTTGGGGCTTTCCCACGGGAACTCCTCTCTGCCAAAGTGGCCGTAGCAGGCGGTGGCCTGGTAAATGGGCCGCTTCAAACTCAGCTCCCTGAAAAAAGAAACCCGACATTACACGGTTATATTTACAGGAAAAGCACAACGTTTGCAGCGGCGCCAAGACCTGCACATACTTCACAATGACCCCAGGCCTCAGGTCGAAGTTCTTTTGAACTATTTGCAGCAGCTCGTCTTCATCCCTGTTCGATGTGCCGTAGTGAAACACGGCGATGGAGAGTGGGTGGCTCACGCCGATAGCATAGGAGATCTGGAGCGCAGAACGGACACGACACCAAGGCTTTCACTTATTCTTGATGAGCGTTCAGGAAATCTTCTAACGTTATCTCATACACAGTTCTGAATATTAATAAGGAGCATCGCAAGTAAGATACAAAATAATAGCCTTCTTTTTAAAAAAAATAAGTGGCGGAACGACAGCTGATGCCAGTGTTTACGCAAAATGTGTGTGCGTGTGTATATGCAGTATATATGTTATTAACCTTACGATTAGATAAATAAAAATTAGAGTACATATTAGGGGAGGGAATCACCAGAGGTCAAGTGATACATATTCCGCGATCTGCTGAATATTGTGCAAATTATATCCTTTGTCATCATCGGTTTTATCTAATAAGATAAAGTTTTTTCAGTCTGTCACTCCTACTGTTCTGACCAACTTCCTACCAATCCCGTTGACCGTGACCCCTGCTGACCTCGCCAGAAACAAACAAACTAATAATATATATAAATCTTAGCTCTGTAGTTTCACTGGTACAATATTTTGTATGTGGGATTAAAAATGGTTTGTTATATCACTTCACGAAGCCGAGCAAGTGCACCACCGTTCAAATGCACCTCACTGCGTACATCGGTAAGCAAACGCGTCACGTTATTTTATTGTATATGTTGCCCTATCCCTTTTGAATCTGAATTTCATTACCTGTTATGTTCTATGTGTGTAGCATGAAGGGAGTACAAATCTCCATTACATTATACAACCCGGTGTTGTAAAATGATAAACAAATTAGCTTGCACCTTGCACATAAGCATTTTAACAGTGTAATAAAACCTACTGACATCTTTAGGAGTTCAAATGGTCACATTATTCATGACACAGTTGTCAAAACCAAGCACATACGACAGCATCATGTGATGTTAACACATAAAGCTAAACAGGTTCTTTAAGTTCGATTATTGGGCCTGCTGTGGCATGTTTGTGACAGGTTATGTATTCTTGGTTCATGTCAAGTCGTCATTAACAAAGACACCTCAAACAATGTAAACTTTGCATTAGACGTGACATGAAGTAACTGACCGAACGTCATAAACACTCAGGTGTCATGTGAGTCTTATGCACCCAATAAATTGTTACCAAAAAACGGTTTTATCCTCTGTTGAAGTGAAATGTAAAATGATGCACAATAGCCGCGGTCTCTGTTATTTAAACGTTCTTACCACAAGAAAGCGAGCAACAGGCGCAGCTTTCTAACCCTCCTCACCTGAACGAGGGCCCTCCTGCACAGTCCGGCTTTGACCAAAGACTTGGCGACCCAGCGTGCCGCATAAGCTCCGGACCGATCCACTTTGGAGTAGTCTTTTCCAGAGAAGGCCCCTCCTCCGTGCCCACCCCATCCTCCATATGTGTCCACTATGATTTTACGCCCTGTGAGGCCAGCATCACTCTGGCGACAAAAAAAAAAAAAAAAAAAACACCCGTCAACCCCCGCATCAGACTGCCCCACTGATTTATCTGCTTTCCCCCCTGTGGTTCAGTCCTCACTCACCTGTGGGCCACCCACGAGGAATTTCCCACTCGGCAGTAGATGGTAGATGGTCTTGTCATCCAAGTACCTGGCGGGAACGATGACCTTCACCACCTTCTCCATCAGATTGCGTCTGATCTCCTCCAGGCCGATGTCCGGGCTGTGCTGTACTGAGATGACCACAGTGTGCACACGCTGTGGCTCCATGGCTCCCATGTTGTCTCTATACTCCACAGTGACCTGCAGAGCAGAGGGCAAAGAGCTAAACGCAAACCTTTGTGCATTTTTATGCCTTCATTATACAGGAAATGAGGGGCGAAAGTCAGAGTCAAACCAGGGAGTTAAAAGCTCATGGTCGGCGCCCCCTCCAAAGGCTTTTAATCCCCCCCCCCCCACCCCATTATTTTTTCCTTCTTCTGAAGCGGCTCACCTGTGATTTGGAGTCTGGTAGTATCCAAGGACACTCGCCGTTGCGCGAAAGCTCCTTCATCCTGAGGATGAGTTTGTGAGCCAAAAGGACGGTTAAGGGCATACACTCCTCGGTCTCATCTGTGGCGTAGCCAAACATCAAACCCTGAAGAGACAACACGTCACGTCAAAGGTTTTGTTTAAATTCAAACTCCAATATTTAAAATTTAAGTCAACGCAAACGAAAACAAAAGAGCCTCTGAACGTTATCCAGTAAATGCTAAATGTTTTCTTATTAGCCACGCTACAACGTCCGTCTGTCGGTCGGCCACTGTGGGCTACAACTATTGGATAGATTGGCATTAACTTAATTTATATTCCCCATCGGATCATTTGAAATAACTTCGGCGACCCTCTGACGTTTCATCCAGCGCCACCATCAGGTAAAACCGCTCCATTACGTTTAGAAAAAGTACAATGTCTCAAGCCCAAACCAGCTCTTCATCAGGTACAGAGGTATCAGATAGCTACCTCATGCCCGACATTGTACCTTCTCTAAACGTAATTAAGAACAATGGGTTGTTTTGGGGGTTTTTTTGTTCCTTTTTCTAAATGTAGTAAAGTGCAACATTTTTAAAGGGGGCGCTCACTAGTGTAGCGAGTGTTTGGAAGCGGAAATCCGCGCATCATTTTTGGACTCAGCGCCTGGACATGAAAGATGTTCGTGTGTTTTGCGCACTGATTGCTCAGAACTAATGACATTCCCATCAGCCTCAGCTGTACTTTGTGCGCGCTGCTAATTAGCAAATGTTAGCATGCTAATGCACTAAACTAAGACGGGGAACATTGTAGACGTGATGCCGGATAAACATTAGCTTGTTGGCACCGTCATCGTGAGCCTGTTAACATGCTGACATTAGTCTTGCTGAACAAGTGGTTTCATTTATATTAAATAACAATGAAGTAGCCAGTGACAACAATCATGGTACCATGATTGTATTGCAACTGTACCTTTACCAAAGTGACTTCTAACAACCATCTTCATATAACATAAAAGCAAACATTTCTGAATCCACGTGGTGAAGCACGGTAGTTTGGATAAAGCTGAGGATTGAAAGGTCAAATACTGAACCTGGTCCCCGGCACCGATGTCCTCCTGATCCCTGCCTTCAAACACACAGTCTGATATCTCCACACACTGCGGCTCCAGCGCTAACAGCACATTGCAGGTCTTATAGTCAAAACCTGCAGATCACAGTTGAGACCGACTCACTTAATTTCCCGGGAAACTTTGCCGATCTTCAACCAGCTTTGTGTCATTACAACGTGGGTAGTATGTGCAAATGAACAATGGTTAACTTCCCTCGGACAGTCGAGATTGTGACAGAGGCGGCGGCGGCTCCTCACCGCTCCAAAAATCAAAACATCCAGTCCAAAAATCACCTGGCTAGAACAGCCACCAAAGGCGACGTTCCTGTAGATAAGGACTACAACTATTTTAATAGTGTGACACTGGAATCAGACAATCCGGGGCTACTAATGGGAGCCAGAACGCAGTGCGGAGCGAGGGCGTACGGAGGCCGCCACAGCCGAGTCAAGCACCGCCAGCCGGTGAGGATAGCGGCGCTTGAGTCGCTGAGCGTTACACCTAAAACACGGGGGCCACATATGGACAGGGGAGGGTTAGAGGCGTACTTCAGGATCCCGAAAAAAAACTGGATAAAAACAAGCAAAGCCCAAGTGCAGTGCAACGTTACGGTGTGAAAACACACACACACACTGCTGCCATCAGTGCGTGACTGAGAGGCAATATTGTAAAGCACCAAGGTGGAAAAGCGCTGTATAAGTGCCGCCCATTTACCATTTGATGCACGGTTTGTTATGGGGCCTAGCACGGTTTGTTCAGTTTAAAGCCTTACGTTAGTTGCTTGGACCGGCTGTTTGTTGGAGTTTGGGGAAGATTGGGGGGGGGGGCCCAGTGCATTCTGGTTGTTGCAGGTTTTCTACCATTTGAACCTTTTGAGCACAGCCCTTTGTCTGTTTCCTCTCGCACCAATTTCAAAAATATTTGCATCTTTCTGCTGCACCGAGAGCCCAGTTTTATGATAAACGCCATCTTTCCAGCGGTGAAATATCCCTTTAAGTTATTGAATAGGAATATTAAAATCCCACCATACTGCACCTTTTGAAGAGGCATCGTAGCCAATCTTCTTAACTGTATTTCGGACCACTGCCTGGAGATCCACTTTGGCCTTAGATGTCACCTCTCCGACCAGTAAAATCATGCCCGTCTTCGCCACACATTCTGTAACCAGACACAAAGTTTTTACGAGCCAAGAATCGGACTCTGGCACTCAGCGTGCGCGTATCATGCAGAGCGAACACTTCTGAACGCATTAAATAAGCCTAGCTGGTCATCATTTACTGGTCCATTCGCGTGTGTTGTGTTAGGACGTGAAGTCTGAAGCAGCGTCATAGAAAATAAACTGAGAAAAGTCACAAGAGGACGGCACAAAGGGAGCTTCTGCAGAAATCTCAGCAAGATAACGCTGTACTGAACTTTGATCTAAAGGGCAAAAACGAATCCAGTCTAAGATAGATGGTTGTTTAAATATATGTTTTCGATATACCTTTAATATCAGATGCAAAAAAAGTATTGACGGCTAAACTACTTTCTTGTTTGCTACTATTACAGTTTCGATTTTTCCGGTGGTCCACAGGGCAAGATTTCTGATTTTAAAACAGTTAGTTGGCAGGCAGACGACCAGCGTGGAGAGCAGACAAACCAAAGGAAAGGGTTTAATTATATCTGTTAAGATTAGATAGCGCGCCTGTGAAGCCTCAAAACAAAAACACACAATGCACTCGGCTTTGTATTTCAATTGGTCCAATAGGTTTTTTTGACATAAAATGTTGGATACATGACAAGTTTTTGTCAAAAAAAAAAAAAACCTCAAAGATCCCCTCCAGACATAGCAGTACTCTCCTCTCGATAATAATTTGAGTCTAATATTATTTTTTCCACAAAGAAAGCGGATTTACCTTGTTAACAATTCTTAAAATTGCATCCGTTTCCTCGCCCGCACCGAAAAACCCGGAATATTAGGGAGTCATTCGGGCGCAAGCCCCGGCTAATGAGAGCCGCACGACAACATGCCTGTCGCGAGACGGGACACTCACCACAGGCCACTTTAGAGTCGGGGTCTTGACTCAGGTACGCGTCCAGTACAGCGTCGCTGATCTGATCGCACATTTTATCTGTGAACACAAAGTCAGAGACGTAAAAGAACAGAACTGGGACGGACATTGAGGACACGCTCACAATCATCTTTCTGGGAACTTGAGGGCTTTTATGCAAAGTCCCAAAAGCGGATTTAAAAAAACCCAACAACAAATAAATGAATTGTATAATCTCGATTAAACAGGAAAAACAACACTCATTTAATGGGCATATTGTTTAGGCGGATTCCAGTTATTTTAGACTCAAATCTATTTAAACTTGACCACATTAAGGCAAATCAAATAAATGTACGCGTAAGTAGATAAATAAAGGACTCGGTTTCTTCGGAGAGTTAGAGGAGGAGATGTCTGTGCGGTGAAATACGGAGGTGCAGCCAGGACACAGTTAGCTTAGCATAAAGACTGTAAGCAGCTGGCCCCTGCTGCTCTTACATTTTGGTTTCTTGTGCGCAAAAGTCAGGGTATGTGAGTCAGCGGGCCTCAGATTGTGTTATATTGGGACAGAGCCCGGGTCCCAGACTTTGCGCTAAGGCGAGATAAGCACATATGAGAGCGGTATCGACCGAGGGACGCGGAGGAGGAAGGACTCAGATCTTTTGCTTAAGGAGAAGCAGCGACAGCCCGGCGTAAAAGCTCGGGGGGGGCCGAGCGGTCTCGCCCATCCTCGCTGAGCAGAGAGACGCCACCTGCTTTTAGGTGGCGAATGCAGATCAGTTTAGCCCTGTTACAGTCCTGCGTTCAAACACACAACGCAGTATTAGCACCAAAACACAGTTTAAGTACCTACCAAGAGTAAGAGTACTCACGATGCAGAATGACATGCATTATATTACTGGATTACAATGATTGATGTACTCATGTGCACTCATTAGTGTAATCACTAATGTTGCAGCTGCTACAGGTGGAAATAATTTCAACTACTTGTATACACTGCCAGTGTAGCTGAGCCCGTGGTGATAATAATAATAATGATCGTAATTTACTTGCCTATTTATATTTTGTATTAATAACCCGAATCTGCAAAGTAACTGAAGTTTCCAAATAAATGTAGTGGAGTAAAAGTATAAAGCAGTATACAATGGAAATACTCAAGTAAAGTACAAGTACCTCAATCATCACTACCTCTGCACTTTAACTTAAGTAACATTTTGAATACCACGGCGTTTCTACTTCTACTTCAGCAAAGGACCGGAGCCCTTCTTCCGCCAGTGTCTGCGTGTGCAGGCCACGGGCTGCGGACGCGCGCATGCAGAGGACCCGGTGTCCCGGGCGTCAAAGCACGGTACCGGAGTGTCCCTCTCCCACGGACTCGGACGTGAACAGGAACGTCCTCCCGCCGCGGGCTCCGCCGGGGTTCATCTTCCGCCGCTCGTCGGCTTGGCGCACGCACGCTGAATTTTAACGGCACCTAAACGTGGCGTGGCGGCGCGTCGCGTCGCGGCCTGCGACAGGAGCAGGAAAATATCCTTCTGAGACCACAACGCGAAGTACTGCTTTCCCTTTGTGAGCGGGGCTTTCTGTGAAGTGCCGGGTAAAAGCAAGAGTGTGTGTTTATAAGTGCAAGTCCTTCAGGCAGCAGCCGGGACAGCCTCGAGGTGTCGCTGTTATGACGCAACACGTCCGGTGAAAACAGCCCGGCAGCTGACGTAGCTACTACACCTACTATTATAATATTACAATATAACTGCAAGAAAATGAGCTATAACGCCATGTAATGCCATAATATTAATATAAGAACATAATGTGATTATTTAATATAAGAATAACTCACCTCAATCGCCTTACATTTGGTAATATATATATATATATAATATATCAGTGGTGGAAGAAGTACTCAGCAATACTACAGTGTAGAAATACTCTGTCACGTGTGGAAGTCTTGCGTTCAAAATTTCACTTAAGTAAAAGTACAAGTAGTATTAGCATCAAAATATACTACCAAAAGTAAAAGTACTCATTATACCGAATGACTCATTTCAGGATCATATATGATATGAGTGGATCATCAGTAATGATGCAGTGATGTGTTCATCACTTTAGTGTTGCAGCTGGTAAAGGTGGGGCTAATTTAATTACTTTATATACTGCTGGGTATCTTAGCTTATGATAATATATCAATTTACAAATGGATTTACGTGTTGTATTAATAATCTAATCTGCAAAGTAACTAGTAACTCCAGCCATCAAGTGAATGTAGGTGGAGTAAAAAGTAGCCTACAATATTTGCCTCTGAATTGTCGCGGAGTAGAAGTAGAAAGTACCTTTAAAAAAGTGCAGCACTCGAGTAAACGTAGTTGGTTACCTTCCACCGCTGAGAACAACCTGGATGATTCTGTGTGATGAGCTGAAGAATCACTGTTAACCTGCTTGACTCCATGTGACGTCCAGTGGATATCCAATGATTTGTTATGGACACACTTTATTTATTTACTGCCTTAAGCTATTTTTTGTTTCCTCAGTGTAGTCTTAAGCTATATTTTTGTCACAACCACAGACCACAATGTTAAGTTTTATAAATTAATCTGTGGCAATCGTGAGTCAGATGTTGTGTTACCTTGTTTTGTTTTTTTTGAGGCCATAATTTGTGGTGTTGTTGCATTAAATTGCATTACATTGAGGTGTCTCTGCTATGTTATCTGTCTTATCTATGCGGACAAAAAAACACCTGCAATATAAAGTAAGATGTCGCTGTTACTTAGTAAACAGACACTAACTGAACGCCTGTGTGAACAAAAATTCACCATCACAACCTTCACAAAGATGAGATTTATTGCATTATATTGTACAGGTGATCATGTATTTAACCCATACAATATAAGACCATAGTGCCTAATGTGTTCTAATACCCCAGTGCACTTGCTCTTGGCCTATAATATGTCAATACCATACACCAAGTGTGAAAGTCAAACGTCTCGACTGTACAAAGTCCAATGTTAATATGGTTACTTATGAAAGGCAGCATGGCAAGGTTGCATACTGCACAGTTTGTCTTTTCTATTGGTCTTGATTACTTAAGTCAATAGCACATTTGCATTTCTGTTTTTATTTGAATTCAAGCAATCATAAGCCCGTACTGTTTCTTCCGTAGGCTATTTGGCAAGCATCCACAAAAGGGCAGCACACTCCAAATGTTCAGTTTGTATGACTCATGGCCAGATCCTCTTTATCAGGAAAATACAGTACTAACAAAGCCCTATCGAGGCATTTCTTGACCTGTTTAAGCTCTGTAGAAGTAATATATGGATTTCTGTTACTGTCACTCCAGTAATGTGCAAAAAGTGGACTGTTAGCACTGAAATCTTGTGAACCCTTACTATTTAGCTTTTCATTTGTATCTGCTTAGAAGTAGTACTTATTTCCCACAGCAAAGAATAATTCAATATCCTCAATCAAATACCATTATTCACCTTACTGAGAGCTATGTTTAGCGCTGTTCTGTGTACGTGATAAAAACAAGACATTTATATGAACTGGACAAACATATGTGTAATATCTTTGTCTTGAATGACCATTTATCCAATTTCTCTAATGGTCACCAGCAGTTTGAATGCCATAAGTCAGAATGGATACTGGCACCAAGTAAGAAAACCGTGGTTACAACGTGTTCTACAGAAGAGAGAGAAGACAGGTATTGACTGGTAAAATTCTTGTCACCATGTTGTGGATTAATGGTAAGTGCTTCCATGTTAATGGCTGGTTGTCTGTTACACCATGCAGTCCTATTTGCTGTAGGCTTACATGTACCTTGAAATGATTTCTTATTTGGGATAATCGTTGTTCATTTTGTTTCAACCTGCCATCAGCAGACCACTGGGCTGAGAGGTTTCCTCATGAGATGATGATAATGTGATCAGTGTATTGTATCCATATCCATGTCTTTTTAAAAACGTGTCATATCCACAATTTAAAAAAAGAGAAAGTTTTATTTGACCTTTGCAGAGAATATCTTCTCGCAAGAAGAGGGCAAAAGAACAGACACCCCAAAACCATCTGCAGAGGAATCTCCTTCATCTACATCCAGAGTGTCCAGTACATCCCCCTGCGTCCTTCGTGGACTCACCTCCCCGTGAGGTGAGACAGAGGACACGTAGAGCGTCTTCAGTTCAGGATTCCCGAGTCAACAGGAGAGTGTGGCTCTCACTGCTGAAGAGATATTTGGTGCTATCACCATGTGGAGAGAGAGAGTTAATACATGTTGGGCATCGGCAGTCAGGATCCCCCCCCCGCCCCCGTCAAAACGAGACAAAAACGTCTCTGCCATGTGCATGGCCAGTGCACCGACCTGTCCCGCTAAAAGCTCCTTCACACGTTTCAGGTGTCTTCAGCAAAAAGGGATGTGGGGCTGCAAAAGTCACTGGCGGGGACCAGATCATTTGAGGTACGGCCTCCCTACAGGCCCCGAGGGAAGGGCCTGTTGTAGATCCAGAACTAGTGCCAAAGAGAGCCAGGGCAGGGCCTGTGACAGAAAGGGCGACTGGTGCAGAGAGCACTTTGCTGTGTGGCAGACAGGGAGCCACCTACGGTAGAGGAGGCGCTGCGTCAGAGGGCACAAACAGCACAGATCTGTCTGTTGCGTTCTCTCTTGCACTATATTTAGCACATTCTGTCCATATCATTAGATACAGGTGTCTGCGTGTACAGTGCAGTGAACACTACTCTGGTCTTTAACATTAATAAAATAGTTCAATTGAATGATGCAGTTGTTGTCATATTCCATACCTCCTCCTGCAGATATGCCTCAGGGACATTTGAACAAACACAATCAATGAACAGCATGTCTGCTTCTGGTTAATCACCAACAACAAATGTCTCCTATTCTGAAATGAGTTGAGTGCTAACAGACACTGCTGTATTTTCTCTTAATTATTCATATCAACAATTATAATAAAAAAAATAAATAAATAAGTTCTAGTTATTTGCAACATTAAAGACAGACGAATACTTCGGATGCTTGATTGCACTTCTGAGGTGACGGTTGTCATGACGAACGCAGTCCAGGTACAAGTGAGACTTAGTACAATCCTCAAATAAAAATCATTATTCGGAAACCACAGTGTGAAAATCTCACAATAGCTACTTTCTCTGGTATACAACATATAACAGTATATTTGTTGTTGCTTTCACACATAATTCGAGTGTAAAAGTGAGTTTATCTTCAATTAAACCACGGGTGTATGGAGTAAGTCTTGGAAATGAAAATGGGTTCCACTTCTTTTTCTAATTAACTGTTCTACTTTTAAACACTATTCCAGCAACCGATCATTACCGTTTGAACATACTGTAAACGTGTCATATTTTCAATAATCTGGTATGCAGTCACGATGCCAAGAGGTTCGGTAAAAGTAATACAACAGTATTAGCAAATGAATCTTGTAATTCAATTAACACAATAATAAAAATCTTCCCCAAATTCTAGTGGAAGAACATTTCTACAATACATATGGGCTTGTTCTATAGACACTTTAGTCTTTATTATAAAATGCTATATGAGCTTTAGTTTTGTGTTTGTTTACTGTCACTGTAAGATGCGCACTGTGAACAGGAGAATTAGTGGAATGGTGCACACAATGACATTGAGAAATCTATGAATGCAGATTTTAACATGTTGAAACCCAAATTTAACCTTGAAACATTTTAGTTTGATTGTTAGAGTCACTTTCTACACAACAAAACCATAACATTGGAGCAAGTCAGCTCTCGAAGGTAAATTAATCACACACTGGACGATGTAAATGGAATACTTAAAACTTATTTTTTTTATTGTTTCAAGTATTCAGTATTTCGAATTAAGAAGCCAATTAGCAATTGGGGGCAGGTCAGAATGTCCAATTGCTGCACTGATTGAGAAAAGTGGGAGAAACCGGAGTACCCGGGGGAAACCCACGCCACCCCAGTAGACTGACGCTTACTGAGAAGGGCTCAGGAACGGGAGTCGAACCCTCGCCCTCTAGCTAAGACGTCACCCTGGTGAGGTGGCCCTGAGAGCTCAGGTCCTGCCCCACATCTATAACCTCATGCACCACTGGTGTCTGTCCCTCGATGATGAAGGACAGAGGCCAGTGGAGGAGAAAGTAATCTGGACGTGAGGCAGGACTTGAGTCTTTATTTGTATTCATCTAGAAGGAAGAGATTTTCAGTCCCAATTTTCTCCTTCAATATGAATACCCTGTTTCACCTAGATGACACCAACCCTGCTTCTCTTTGTGAAGCGCAGGGGGATGGCTTTGCCCACGTAGGTGAAGAACCTTCTGATGGCGCTAGGAGTCTTTGGTGGCTTCGTCAGGTGATGTTTCACACAGGAGACGATCAGATGTTCGGTTGTCGCGTCCCCTGAAGCCATGGAAAGCAGCACCATGTCTTTGCCGCCGCACTTCTTAGAAAGGCTCCTGAAAATGGCCTCTTCCAGGTTTTTGAAAGCTGTCGGGGTGATATATAAAGTTTCACCTTCGACTTCAGCCCATGTCTTTTCAAACAGACGCTTGATGATGTCATCTTGCTCTACAGGGGAACAGTAGAGTTTGGCTTTGTTGAAGGCCCGTGAAAACAGCATCCCTATGACGATCCTGACAGACGTTTTGTTGCTTCCTGCCGGTTCTGTCGCATCCTGCACTGCAGCTGTTTCCTCCACCGGGGTCTCTGCTGTCATCGTTCTGACTGGTGGACAGCCGTCATCCAGGTCTGCTGACTGATCTTCCAGCTCTTCCTCGCTCGTTGGTCGAGCTTTGCACAAAATCAGGGGTGTGAATTTCCTGAACATTTGGCAGGCTTGTTCAACCATAGCATTAAGCGTGTGCGCTGGCGTGAAGGTCTGATGCGTTGCAGGGGCCGCATTGCGCGCGCTGGTGGAGAGGTCGGAGGTCACGTTTTCCGCAACCTCTTGAACGATCAAGTCCACCAAGCGCTGGGAGCTGACGAACAGCCCTGTCTCCGTAATGTCCAGAACCTCCACAAAATTCAGATGGACTTTGTCGGTCAGCTCGAACAAAAGGTGCTTCAAAGCTTCGGCTCCACTTGTGCGCCGAAGAGCCGCGAGCAGGGCTTTTGACCCAGATGTTATGATGTCCAGAAGCAGGTTCGCCAACATATTTTTTGTGGCGTGATTAGGAGAGCTGAACTTCAACAGACCCCATCGTTCTCCGGTCATCCTTTCAAGAAAGGACTTGATGAGTGGGCGAACATCAGTTTCCACCGTCACCTCCGGTGTCGTCTCGGCCTGCGGTAGTCCCGTTGTGTCCATCGTGACTTAATTCTGATCGGTTATCGATTAGCTTTCAGGTGCTTCTCTGTTAGTTTAACGCGAGCAGAAATGAAGAATGTGTGGAGCGAGATGAACTTCTGTCCTAGTTACGAACAATTAATGCGAAGAGTACGGACTTGTAGTTATTGTTGTAATGTGTTATTTCTAGGGTGAAAGATTGAGTCAATCCTGCATTAAAGGCATTCTAGAATCAGAATGCCTTTAGTGCATCTAGTGTGAAGGAATAGATTGTTCGCCAGTACCTGCCCCCAAACAGCGACTGTACCTTAGCAACGGTTGCTAGTCATCAGTGGCATTTTTTATTTTATTATATATGATAATGTTACGATGACAGAGCCCATTTTTTGCTCCATAGTGAGCACTTTCGTAAGTATTGTCACTTTCTTGACAATACTTACATACTTCTACTTAGGTAAAAGTTTCACTTGTAACAGCATATGTTTTAAATGTTGGTATTGCTACGTTTACTTAAGTAAAAGCTGTTAATGCCTCTTCCACCACTGCTGTTACTACCACCACACAGGCTCCAGTTATTCCACTTCCTCCCCACCCTGCTCTACACTTCCCTGTGCAGGACTGATGCTACATACTGTTACACACACAAACACAATTTGATTGTTGTGTTGCATCACATGAGGGGAAAAAAGGACAAAGAGTGAAACGAAAAGCGGCGGAGAGGGATTTTTAAGTTATCTAGTGTGAATGAAGCAATATTTTATGTATTACATAACAGATGCGAAACATACAAACTCTTTTGCTTCTTACAGCAGCCCCCAACCTATTTGGGATAACAAGACTCTTGCTAAATGCTGACGTCAGCATATGAATACCCTGAAATTTCTCATGTCAGCTTGTTTTTATCATTGTTTTTCAGAATGGCGTGTCGGGTTTTAGTGGTGAAAAGTAAGGAAGTACATTTACCCAAGTACTGTACTTGACTATTTCCATTTCATGCTACTTTGTTTTTTCACTTCACTGCAATTCAGCCATTACTTTTCAAATTAAGATTTTACACACAAAACATATTATGAGTTTATGAAATATGTCGCCTTATTACATAATCAACTACTAAAACAGTATATAAAATTTAATTTTAACATAATTAAAATGGGCTCCACCCAAACCAGCTAAATCTTTTCTGCAATATAGAACTTTTGCTTTTGTTACTTGAAGTACATGCTGCTAAAACCTTTGTACTTTTACGTGAGTAACATTTTAAATCCAGTATTTATATATTACATATTGCTACTTTCAGCAATACTATAATAAATAATCTAATGTAAAAAATTATCTGAATACTTCTCCCAGTCAGTTTAATTAACACAGATAACTTTACATTACAGACTGCTGGTAGGTGTTGCGACATACATCTTTTTATACTTATGAGACATGGTTCTTCTCCATAACTAATGTAGTAAAACATTTTAAAAAGTGGACATACTGTTACATAATTAACAGCAGGGGTGAAGCATAAACAGTCAGGCGCTGGTCGCTGTACCGCTGAAATAACAAACTGCACAACACAGGATGAGGAAATGAAGTGAAGCAAGCGGGTGACTTCACTCCTTTATTGCCTTGCAAATATCCCCGCATTGCAAACAGAGCCCTTTGGCCAGACGTATCAGCTCGGCGCAGGCCTGCATCCGTTGCTCTGACAGCTGATGGTATGTAGATCACACAGAACAGGGACTACCAGAAAGCTTTTAGTCGGTCAAAGTGAAACGCGTTCCTTCTCTTCTTGAATAACTAAAACCACTGAGCGTCTAAAAGTGTGGAAATTTCTGGTGCTGTGCGGTGAATACGTGGTAGGGCAGTTCCAGCGAAGCAGGAAGTGAAAGGGCTGCGTTTTCGTGTTCTTCGTGGCGACGGTGACCGGATCGAGACTTTGATTGAGGCGACAGGTTAGTTAATGAGTAGCACTGGAAAGGTGCAACCTTCAGCAGACATTTGTTCAGCTCCAACTGTGTGACTCATACGGACACAAGGAGCGCAGATCGCTGCGTTTGTTTACTATACCGGCAGGACTGGATAACAGGACTTTGTGGAGGTTTTTGGGTTGTTTTTTTTAACGAAGCCTCGGTTCGGTTTCTCGGTTGTGACTGAGAAACAGTGCTGCTATGGTAAGTGGTGTACTTTTTCATTGTAAATACTGCTTTTTTTAAAATTTTTATTTTTTTTAAAAGGTATCACCGCTTGTCTTGATATAATCTAAAGTAATTCTCTAGAGGTCTGTCCATGTTTGTTAACCAGGTTTAGTTTGTAACCGCAGCAAGGCTTTCTAGGTTTTCCAATCACACAGGCCTCTATAAACGGACACACACCTATTTGCTCTCCTTCCCTGTTATCTCAGTTGCAGGAGGGGAGGTTTGTTTTTTTTTAAAAACAGTGACTGCAGAGGTTGTTGCTCCTACATTTCACCTCCCTGTACACTCATACCCCTTTTCCACCAGAGTGACCCGGATGCTGGTCCGGAGCCAGTGCCGGTTCGGAGTTGGTTCGACTGACGAGCCTTCTAAGAACCGGTTTGTCGTTCCACTGGCTACAGAGCAGCACAGAGCCAAGTCTCATGTCACTGTATACATCACATCTTTCCCAGCAACACTAGCGCAGCAGCGTCAGTCCTTCTTTAGTTTTTTTAAGTTTGTTGCTAATCTGTTCGACGTTCCTGTCGGACGCTGTAGCCATCTCCCGCTGAATCTGCTGTAACGCAGGTTTCTTCCGCGAAGCCCCGTCTAATTTTACTCTCGACTTCTGCAGAGGACCAGGGTGCAAGAAAGCAGCTCGTTTCCACCTCGGACCACTGTTCCTTTTGCTTAAGCGTATTCAGCGTGAATAACGTTAGCTGCTAATTCAAAAATGGCGGTCAAAAGTTTGTGATCGTCTTGTTGGTCACAGTAACCCCCGAGATAAGCGGTTCTGACTTCTAGACCAGCAATGATTTGGTGCTACGTAAGAACCACTTTCTCTGGCTCGGAGCTGCTGCTTTGGGTGTGGAAAGAAAGAACTGATTTGAAACTAGGCTCTGGGTCCGAACCAGCACCAGCTCTGCCTTGGTGGAAAAGGGCTATTAGTCCCCTTTTCCACCGCAGGCCTACGCCCCTGTTCGGTGCGGCTTCTACGCTAGGACATTTGTGGAGATTGTGACTAAAATTGAGCGATTTGTCGGCCCATTTTTTCGCAGGCTGACCCAAGCTTTCAGCCGCCGGCCTCTGGCTCGTCGGCTAAACTCGACCAAGTACAAGGGCAGGTGAACGAGGTTAAGGTTATTCTGAAAGACAACATCAGCAAGGTGCTGGAGAGGGGGGAGAGACTTGATGATCTGATCGGCAAGACCGATGACCTGCAGGCTTCTGTAAGTATTACTTCATAAATTATCCAATATTTACCAAAAATGCAAAGATTAAGAAAACATCCAACAATTGAAAACTAATTTGTGTATCAGAACTTAGTTTTCTTCTTCTTTCCTCTCCCTTTGATCATCTGACAATCCCTCAGTTTTATCTTGTGCCCCTTTGGTGGAGCCCGACCCCTCGGTTGGGACCCACGATTGTACATTAACCCTTGTGCACCATTAGAATCTGCTTCCGGCCGGTTAAATTGGAGACAAAAATGTCGTGTTAAAAATATTAAGTAGTTTGAACAGTAAAATGCTGCTTAAACATTGATGCATCGGTATTCACCATCTAATAATGTCGTATATAATCATATACCAGTTACAGGGGACATTTTACTGCAGAACTAGTACTTTTACTTGTAATGAAGTACTACATTATTGTATTGGTGCTTTTACTTAAAAGAGTAGCCAATTTAGCACTGCAGTCGTATAACATTGTCGGTCTCATGGTGGACTGTTTAAAAGTAAAAGAATCGATGCAGCAGAACCAGAGATATTTTCTTTTTGTATTCCACACCAGTGATGTTACGTTCTTGAACGATCCGATTCTTTTCAGTGACTCTTTGGGACGAACAAAGCCAACCGAGTCGAGCCATTCCTTTTAACACGGCTTACGCTGGTGTCGCGTCAGCTGGGCGGACTTAAAACGGTTTCTAATGTTAATGGTTGCAGGGATTAGATTCAAGGCAAGGCGACTTTATTTGCGTAACACATTTCATACGGAGGGTAAATTCAAAGTAGTAAACTTACTGACCAGGCAGAGGGACACGGCGTCACCCTGTGCAACGTTGACAATGCAGATCGTTCACATGAGGTGTGGCAATACGAGTCATTTAGTGTGGCCAAACCTAGTCCACACATGCGAAAGAGAATTATATTGGTAGGATGTCTAAGTTTGAATCTGATCCAAAGCTTACCCTACCATTATCCTAGCGATTATTTCACAGATGAACCTAGGTAACCCCCGTCCCCTAAAAAAAAAGAAAGAAATAAGAACAATGAGCTGGCTCTCGGAAACGAACGGAGCCTTCAAAAGAGCTGTAACTCCCATCACTATTCCACACGTTCTTTATCCTGGTCTGGCGCCTACGTTACCCACAATGCAACTCAACCACCGACAGTTCAGTAGGAGATTCAGGTTTGTTATGCTAGCGGCAGCTAATGCAGCCTGCGGCCTGCAGCACAGATGGAGCGGGTTACGGCGGTCTGGTAGCTCGCTTCTTTCTAACGCCACACCCCCAGAGTTTTTTTGAACTTGTAGTCTTCAGACCCAACTGAAATTCATCAGATTTCGCGCAGCTCCCCGTGGAGTCACACAAGGCTTTATGCAACTTTTTTCCCCCCACACATGCAGAAGTGCACAGGCAAACAGACTCTGCTGTGTCAAATCGGTGGAGATCCCCTTTTAAGTTAAGGATCTGGGTACCTGGTGTACCGTCACTGGTGTTTTATTAGGTTTCCTTTTATGTTTCTTTCCAGGCTGACTCGTTCCAAAGAACATCCGCACGGGTTGCCAGGAAATACTGGTGGAAAAACATTAAAATGATGATTATCATTGGTGTGATTGTGCTGATCATCGTCATCCTCATCATCCTCTTTTCCACAAAAGTTATATAGATCCTCATTTGTACTCCTTCACCAGCACAGGACTCGTGAAGGCAATCAAGCTGGTGGACGAAGCTCACCTACAGACAGCTTTTATTGAGCGTTTTAGCATTTCATTGCTCTCACGAGAGTCTCTGATCATTTCAGTTCAAGCAAACAGAGGTGTTCTATTTCAAGATAAAAATATGTATGGAAATTTAAAAAAAAAAGAAAAAAAAAAAAGGCCAGCTTATTGATTAGGTTACCGTGCGGTTAAAAGCTTATGATTTGAAGATCAAATTCAGAGCGGCAGAGCTTAAATTGTTAGAAACTTGGCTGAAATACTTCCTTGAACACTCCAGTCATTAACGCTATTTCGCAAAGGATCACAAATCCAAATGAGTGTTTATTCTTTTTATTTTGTCGCATTTCTTTATATCTAATTACTTGTGTGTATATATACTGTATGTTTATGACTGTCAAACTCTGTAATAACATATGTATTATATGACTGATGACTATGATAAAAGAGGATACATTGCAACAACGCATTTTATATATCTTTGCTACCACAGTACTGTATATATGTGCGATCTGTTCCAACCAATCTAACATCAGTTATGTACTAAATGAATTCACAAATAGCGTTTGAGAACAATAAATACAAAAACAAGAAGGGAAGAGGAACGCAAACTGCTAAAACTCTGCAGTCATCTAAATAAATGCAAAACATCAAAATGCAAAACGTTTAAGATACAACAAATGCTGGGGTAAATATAGAGGAAATGTGCTGTCGGTCAAAGTGTTCTTCATCTATTTTCTTACAATCAGCTAGTGATCTTTGCTGGATACCTTCATCTCTCTGGCCAATGCTCCACCAGCTGTCTTTCATCACTCTGAAACCTACGGAAAACAAACAAAAACAAATCAGCTATGGATGAACAAAAAAAAACCTGTTTTTTAATTCATTAGAAAAATAGGAATACCCCGTGTTTAAAATGTCCAATGTAAATTAAAAAAAAAAAAAAAACAATAAGAAAAAACAAACTGAGAACATTTATTTTAACATTTTACAGTTTAAAAAAAAAGTTAGTCCATAAGCTAGAAATCCTGAAGTGCAATAAATTGAAGAGGTCAAAGCCAAAATAGTAAATGGAAGAAACCTTCGATTGGTCAAAAATACACGTTAAAGAAAGCATTACATGCAAATTTCTGGAAATGTAGTGACACTTCTTGTTTTACAAAAGGTTATAAGAGAAAAATTCGTTACAAGAAAATTAACAAAAAGGAGGAGTCTTTTCCATCGCTGTCAGTAACAGAGAACAGAACAATACATGTACACAAAGTAAAGCACTTTATCCCCCAACACGGTAGAGTCCAACTACGAAACCAGGTTTTAGCTCATGGACTACTGGCTACAAGAGCTAAATAAAGAAACAAGCATTTTAGGTAAGATTAGGAATGCATATATTAACAATAGGAACTGGGAAGTCCAGAGAATGCTGTACGTATCCTTTGAAAAGCAAATAGTTATTTTTTCATATTTATAATCATTACTTGTGGGGGAGAAAGGGCCTGTAAAAAATGTCAATTACATGTGTATATTTTAAAGTTTTACATTACAAACAGTTGCAAACAAATTAAAATGGAAAGAAAGATGACAAAGCTGGACGTGTCCCATATTGTTTTAGTTTAGAAATGCTGATACAGGATGTTGTAAGACCATACCAAATGGCAGCATTCGAGAGCGTATGCTTCTCGTACCCGGTCCGCATTGAGCGGGCCCTGAGAGTATCTGGGAGTCAGCTCATGGCCTGCAAGGAAGCTCCGCTGGCAGGTACAAACAAGGTATGTCAGAGTTAGGAGACAACATACTTCCTTTTCTGTGGCATCCATTTACTGTAGTAGCAGTACTTTACCTGTTAACTTTACAGTTTAAAAGAAGAAAAAAACAACAACAAAAAAAAAAAAGGTGCAAAAGAGGCAGCAGAAGGCCAGCTGTTAAAATAATCGCCACAAGAGCGTAGCCTCTATGTTACCACTACTGTAAAGCACTTCAGGGTGCTGAGAAAAAGACATTTATGAGGAAATTACACATAATGTTACCAAACAGCAAACGTAAATATGACTACTTTAAGTTTACAGTAAGTAGTGTAGTAGTTCTGTTTTTACATACCTACTTGAAGACGAGGGTTTCCCCCATTAATACGGCTTGTAACTGTTGGTGTGACCACCACGCCGTGGCGACTTCCCATATCCACCAGATTGATCTACAAGTGTGGTAGAATATCTTTACCATTTCACAAGTAATAGAAAATAAATGGAATAGTTTACATTAAACTGAAGCTCATCAGGGCGTGTTACCGATGGGTTTCCTTACCGTTGTAGTCACCATATCCATAATAGTTGTTGTAACTAGGGTAATCATAGCCACCATATCCTCCATAGCCTTGATTATTGTACCCATAATTGCCATAATTGCCATAGCCTTGATTCCAGTAGTTGCCATAACCCTGGTTCCAATTTTGATTGGGACCTGCAATTAAACGGGATTTCAAATTAAATGCTCTCCATCACATGTTTGATCACACGATCTCACGTCTGTTTCGATCCGCTGAAAACGTCAAGTGAAAACTTTTTTCAGCCTCAAAACCTCGTGCTTATTTTTCACATGCGGTCAGTTCGTTTTTACATGTATAAAAAAAAAAAAAAAAAAAAAAAAAACCACATCCAATTTTT
>CM022482.1:23506111-23522086 GCA_011952105.1 Coreoperca whiteheadi | reverse complement strand
AGATGCTTAGAAGAGACAGCCCTCCCCCCTCCCCCCTTTTGCAACTCGGATGTTTCTGTTTGTTCCACGTTGACAGTTCAGGAAGCGTAGGAGGTGCTGCTGGGACGACAGTTAGCCACCAGTAGGGCTACTGAAGTCCCAGCCCGTAACAAGTCAATCTATCCAGGTCTTTCAGGATCCCTTTCACGTGCATGGAAACCGACCTATGGAGCGTAATAGGAACTCACATGGACCGTCGCTCCCATTGGACCATTTGAATCGCTGGGAAGAGAACGGAAACGCCATAGATAAAAGAAGCACCAAGCCTGAGGAAGACCGCACACAAGCTGGAAAGTTACCCTACCTTTTGACCTGTCAGATGAACCCTATTCGGTTTCCAGTCTCGAACCTCTCTGATGCTAATCAGAACTTTCCAACTGTGTGTGTGTGTGTGTATGTTGTATTTGTCAGTTTTGTAAACATTTCCCATCCATGTGCTGTTTTCTCCCTCTACCACGTACACGTGCTGCAGATGTATGACATTTCATCCAGTGATTGAACTGTTTAACATTGTTAATGTTTTAGAAAGTAGAACTACAGTGTAGATGCAGTCGTGCCGCTGCTGACAGAAAGTTCTCGTTTCAAACTCCGTTCGAACGTCTTAATTATTCCCCCCGCAGGTGAACGGTGTCTATTTAAATGTGCCATCTTCTTTGATCATCTGTACTGTTGGTGTTGGAAAGTTACCTAATAATTGCCAAATTGATGAGTTGTGTGTGTGAAACGTATTCGGTATAATTCAGGAAATGATATCTAAAAACCTGCTTCCAATAAATGCCTTGTCTCACACAGAAGTCTGTCTGCTCCCTCGGTCCGAATGTTAGTGTTTGACTGTCTGAAAATACTTGCTGTTCCCTGTATTGGAAAAGCTGGAAAAACACTTTCGGAAATATAAAACGGTTAAAGGGTCAATTCACGAAAATCCTAAAATAAGTTTCTCCATGATCCCTGGAGAGTGTTGAGCCATACAGATGACAAACGTTGATATTTTGGGAAACTCGCCTTCTTGCCAGGAGTTAGATGAGAAGATTAATACTACTGTCATGTCTGTACGATAACTATATGTTAAGGCTGATTGTTACCTTTGGATGGAGCCAGGCTAGCTGTTTCCTCCTGTTCCCAGTCTTTATGCTAAGCTGAGCCAACTTTCTGGTGGAGAAACACTGAATCCTTTATTTGTTACTTTTTATTTATTTTGCTGGCCTAAAAGTTGTCACATGAATCTTCAAATACTGGAATTAACCTAGAACATGCTGTCTTTAAACTGTAGAATATAATTTCCCCCAAGAGCAAGGCTAACTGATTCCCACTTTTCCAGTCTTTACGTTGAGCTAAGCAACAGCAGCACCTTTCCGAAAACAACGTTCCAGTTACTCCGAATAATCCACAAACCTCACTAGACATTATCAGTACTGATAGCGTACTGTGGAAACTTGCATTTTAAGAACTGCAGTAAAAGTCAAAACAGCCATAGATTCATACAATCTCCCCAAACTAAAACATTTGAAAAGTTACAAAAATAATCTAGAAGTTTTATAATAGTATAAAAATAAGTGTTCAACAATGGCTAAACTCATTCACCGAAGCATACTTGCGTACAAAGGAAAAGGATTGATAAACCTAGCGGATTTCTGGTGTAGCTTGTTGATTTAAAAACAACCACAAATACCTATAGTGGTGATCATCAGTGGTAACAGCAGCGTAACAAAAACATTTGTAGCTTGTTCAGATGGAAAAAAACGCATCTTAAGGTACGTTGCGGATCCATTCGTCGTCCCGTGCGGTTGCACCCGAGGGTCTTAAAACGCGAGGCTGTGTCAGCGCCCCTACAGTCGGTCCCGCTCGAGACCGGACGCTTCAGGGAAGGCCCCTGGCGGGCTTAATGAGTCGCCTGTGCACTTGAAGTCAAAGCGGCTGTGGCGAAACTCGATGGCAAAAGTGGCGAGGAAGATGAGGAAGAACATGACCAGCGCCCACTGGCACTGAGCCGCTTGCATGTGGAGGCCCTGAGACATCAGCGAGAAGTCTGCGCCAGGTGAGTTAAGGCGGGGAGGGATGCAAATGACATGAAAACAGGCCGTAGCGAGCTGTGAAGTGACACGCTCAGATTCTGCAGCCAGTTTAATGTGGGATTCACCTGCAGAACTGGCAGATACAAAGTCCATCCAGCCTGAGAGCAGAGGGAAACTGTTTTAAAATTAAATCAGCAAATAAATATTCATGTTTTGTAGTATTTAATTAGCTAAGGATAAGTAGTTCTGTTTAACAGTAGAATGCTTTCCGAGGGCCAATAACGGCCTCAGTTAGCTCCTGCTTCTCTCTGGTTAAAATGTAGAATGACCACATTATGTCTGCACCCCAGGTACGACGCTAGAGCCAGCAGCCGTTTAGCTTAGCTTAGCATAAAGACTGGAAACAGGAGCAAACAGCTAGCCTGCCTCTGTCTAAAGGTAACAAAATGAACATGCGCGCACCTCTAAAGATCACTAGTTAACATGTTGTACTTCATTTGTCTAATCTGCACAAAAACAATACCACGGTACAACGGTTTCTCTGTTTCCAGTCTCTATGCTAAGCTAGGCTAACCGGTTGCTGAGTGGAGCTTCACGTTTTGCCGCCCAGACGTGAGAGTGGTATTGATCTTCTCATCTAACCCTCGGCAGGACGGCGAATAGGGGTATTTCTGTTCCTTTTTTTTTAAATAAATCTATTACTTTGGTGCTGAAATGATATGTTGCCTAATCAATTAGTCAATCAACACAAGATGAATCGACAAGTGATTTTTAAAGGAAAAATATGGTTCCGGGATTTGCTGCCTGGAACATCTTTGCAAGAACACTCATCGCGTTTTGAACATGTTGGTCACTCTGTCGAACTGGTGTGAGTGAAAGGATACAGAGAATCATGCAGACGGTGATGGATCCAGACAGCAGGAAGCGGATGATGCCAGCCGTCCTCCCCTCATTCTTCATGTTGACTCTCAGGGTGATATAGGACTGCACCCAGCAGAACAACACTCCCAGTCCAAACGTCATTAAGGTGCCAAGGTTGTGGATCATCTCCTCAGTGAATATCTAAAACCCAAATCGATCAATTAACTCACTCTTTACCGGCCACCGTCTCTGGAACAGAACCTGCAGGTGAGTCCATCTGTAAGCTGTCAGAATATATCCGTCAGTGGCGCACGTTACCTGGAAGTTTCCTACAAGGGTCATTCCAAAGCAGGCAACACAGAAAACCACCAGAGTACCGACATTCAGCCACAGTTTGTCTATTACGTGTTTCAGCTGAAGGTATCTGAGGACGGCAATAACGACCCCTGGAATAGAGAAGGCATTTGGTTTTCCAAATACATATTAAAGCCATATGCTGTATGTGAAGATGGACGGCCATGACAGCTCCCAAAAAGTGAAGCCGAAACATCTGGATCGCCCCCTGGTGGCTGGCGGCTGTCGCGGTCGTAAACCATGTTAGCGGATGGAACGCGAGGCCAAACTAAAAACTCAAAAGTACACGCCAAATACATTTTCCCCAGAGATGGTTTCTGTCATTCTGGGTAGTTCTTATCCCGCTGATGTGCGTTCAGTGGTGTATTTTTCTGGTAAGTTTGCTTTAATTAGTTATTTGATGCTATAAAATGGGGGGGGGGGAGCAAGTCGGATATTCACGGATATTTTGGCTTAATTTTTGTACAGTGGGAGGAAGTGGTGACGCGTCGACCATCTTTATATACAGTCTATGATTAAAAACACATCAGTGAGCCTCACTGCTGCACTGGGCGACATGTTCCTTCATCACCACGAAACACACACACACTGTAGTTTATTCTGACTAACACACTCCATCCTGCTGCCCCAAACACTCATTAACAGCACCAAGTGTGGATTCATCCACCACTGAAAATAGTCCCTAACAAATGCCGTTTCCTCCTATTCGAGTAACGCTGTTCAAAAACTAAAGTGACCAGCTGTTTTAGGAAATGATTTAGCCTTCTGAAGAAAAAATTAAACTAAATATTTATGAGGTGTTTTTACGTCTTCAGTGGCAACCGGTGGGCTTGGGGATGAGAGCCAGAGACAGGAAGTCAGACAGTATTGACAGACGGACTAACACATCGGAGTTGGTTTTGGTCTTCTCATGGGATTTGTTGACAGCAAGAAAACTAAAGAATATTTAGTCAGTTTTATCCTTTGAATATCAGTTTTTGCACTTGTGAGGTCTAATAACTGTGCTAACGTGATCAACACTGCTCTTACCCACAAACGCAGCCAAGTTCATGACCTCGCTGAAGATGCAGCTGGCCGGTGGAGAGTTGCCTGCAACACTGGAAGGGGAGACGTTTGTATTTGGTGTTCTAAAAAATAAAGATTATTCACAACAATAACTATACTTTTATTGTTAAAAGGATATTATGAATATGTACCTAATGTAGGGAGGATAAAAGGATCCATTTCTTCTCCTAAAAGCAAATTTAAAGAGAATGAACGAGAAGTTTAATCCAAAATTATATAAAAGTAATTATTCGCTGTACTTAATATTGTTTAATTCTTACCTGTATTTTGAACCCAGTGGTGCTATCATCTCATCATGGACAGCTACAAAGTACCTATTAAAATGATAAATAATCTAGATGAATAGCATTATAATTATATATACTGACATGGACGGATTATGAAAATATGTATAGGGACTCCGACCCCTCCTCCTACACAGGAGAAAGACGGCGCGACCGTGTTGTTAATAGTTGTGTTAAGTCTCTTTGAAGTAATTTCTGTGTGTTTGTAGTCGTTTTGTGTGTTCTAGTGGTTATTTTTGTGTCTTTTTACTAATTTTATCTTTGTAGTTGTTTTGGGTCCCTTTGTCTCTTTTCGTAGTCTTTCATGTCTCTTGGTACTCGTTTTGGGGATATTTATAGTAGTTTTGTGTCTTTCTGTAGTCGTTTTGTCTCTTTGTATTTGTTTTGCATCTTCTTGTAGGTGTTTTGTCTCTTTGTAGTCGTTTTGTGGATATTTATATTAGTTGTGTGTCTTTCTGTAGTCATTTTGTCTCTGTAGTTGTTTTGCATCTTCTTGTAGTCGTTTTGTCTCTTTGTAGTTGTTTTGCATTTCTTGTAGTCGTTTTGTCTCTTTGTAGTTGTTGTGTGGATATTTATATTAGTTGTGTTTCTTTCTGTAGTAGTTTTCTGTCTCTTTGTAGTTTTTTTGCATCTTCTTGTAGTCGTTTTGTGTCTCTTTGTTGTAGTTTTGTGCCACTTTGTAGCAGGGCCTGAAATGAACACCTGACGCCGCGGCAAATGCGGGTGAATTTCGCAGTTGGCGGGTAACACTGTCAGTCTACCTGCCACATTGGCGGGTAGCCAATGAGAATTGAGTGATTTTTTTTATTTATTTTTTTCAACAAACATCGCTGGGTTTGTGTGTGCGTGTGCATTGGGAGTTAGGAACCGGCGAGAAAATGCCCGGACCCGGTAACTTTACCAGTAGTAATAATATTTTAGTTCTGCTGTAACTAACAGCCGCCAGGACCTGTCCACGTGACTAATGCTGCCTTCACAAGCTATCGGAATGATCTGAGGTCGTGTTTGCCACTGGGAAGTTCTGAAATAATTTTCATACCCAAATTCCCGAGATGGGCGTGCCGTAAACTTTAAACATGGCGGTGGGAAGAAATTGTTTTTTGTGGACACAGATTAGCAGCAGTCAGTATACGAAATCAATGAATAAAAAGATTTAAAAAAAATGTATATTCTAAGAATTTCAAAAAAAACCAAAACACAAATAAAACTGGCTGGTAAAAAGTCATTGTGGCAGGTGGAATTTTAAATCCACCAGCCACTCAAAAACGTCATTTTCAGGCCCTGCTTTGTAGTATTAAACTTAATGCCACGGTGCACTCTACAAAAGCATGAAATGTGGGTTTTATTTTGTTACAGCTGAGGTCTTCTTCTGTCAGACCGCAGGTGGTTAAAATGACATCCTACGATGAATAAACTTACACCACCCACAGTCCAGCAGCAGTGAACACAGAGTAGATGGGAGGCAGAAGAGCCCACGGGCTGCAGTTCCACATCTGGTCCCCGCAGACACCACAGGAGGAGGACTCGCGTGTAAGTCTGTCTGGAAGATATCCATTTGTTAAATGTGTTCGACGCGTCTCGTGGTCGGGGAGATGGTGGGAAGTGGACGACATGCACTTAAAAAGAGAGACACATTCACAACCTTTCGGGCCTTATGTCACCTGCGCCATGCAGTACTCCTATAGCTTTTACGTGTATTTAACAAACCGCATTACAATGAAAGTCAATGGCAGCACAGGGAGGGAGCGGCCCAACACTGCCGGGCAACACCTGCGGAACTCAACACTGTACGTACACGTTAAAGGGCAGGAAACTATGGAAACAGGTTAATCTAGTTGGTTTGTAAACAGAACGCAACTGTCGTAAAGTGTCGCCCACACCTGTCCGTCCTGTGGCTCACCGGTCCCCGGGTCGCAGCGCTGCGTGCAGCAGGTGTCGGTGGAGAGGCTGTAGACACCGGGAGCTTAAACTCTCTCTGTATTTACGGTCGGTGATAAACGTCGGTTGCTCTCGCGGCTCGTCACCGACTCCTCCGTACACCGCCGTAGGTGCGGCGTCGTCGTGGCGTCACGCGGCAGCTCAGTTGGAAGACGCGCGTTTCCTGGCAGGGCAAGACTTCCGGTTCGGGCACCTGGCCTTCAAAATAACAGCGCGAAACTGTAAGTAATTAAATACAGTGTCCTGTTTATATGCGGCCATGGAAGAAGTGATGGGCTGCAACTAATGTTAAATGTTAAATTTAAGTACAAGTACTGTACTTAAGTACAAATCTGAGCTACTTTCACTTTGAGTATTTCCATTTTATGCAACTTCCTACTTCTACAATTCAGGGGGGAAGTATCCTTTTTACAGCTCTGAGAGCCCTAGTTACTTTGCAGCCCCAGATTTCACATACAAACACATGAAACGTGATAACAATGCATCATGTTGTATAAGTTCATCGTATGTTTTGTACGCAAAATATATGAAACCGCCCAACAGGATATGAAATTGTTCAAATCAGCTCCACCTTGACCATCTACAGCTGTGAAATGTTAATTACACGTGAATGCATCAGTAATAATAATCCAATATATAACAGCAACCTAACGCACCCATAGGGGGGATTTTTCAGCATTATGAGTACTTTTAAGTTTGGTACTTTAAGTACCTTTTCGCTGATAATACTTACACACATAAGTCATATTTTCAGTGCAGGACTTTCTTGTAATGGAGTGTGCTCACAGTCTGATATCGCTACCTTTACTTAGGTAAAGGATCCAAATACGTCTTCCACCTCTGAGTACAAGTAGCAAAAGTACCTGCATTCAAAATCTTATGTAAAAGCAGAAAAGTATTAGCATCAAAATATACACAAACTTCAACAGCAAATGCCCAGGGGGCCCCCCCGAACAGAGTAATCTGGCCATGATGCACACAGATGACTCCCGTAAACACAGCAGAACCTTCACCTTAACAGCAGCGTCTGGGGACATACCAGTTTACATAGATGCTGCTTATTGTGAGTTAAACTAAATGTCTCTTTGTGCTCATTTTAAAAAGGTTATAATCCTGTCATGTATACGGTGTAAAGAGATATATAATGTACCAAGCATGGTATAACAGCTGTAGCTGATACACTATTATTTAGCTCCTTATATACACACACACACAATAAAAAGTAGCTGAAATACATTGAGAGAGAATTGAACGGTTTGACATTACATTTCTTTACACTCGTGGTTCCCCTTCAGGATGAATTGTAGTCACATTGGTGAATTAGCAAATGTTTTCACTCTGAAATAAGATGGTGAACAATATAAAATAAACATTATACATTGTAAACAATGTCATTGTGAGCACGTTACAGTACTAACATTAGCATTTAACTACAGCCATGACGTGCCTAACTACTCCGCCTCACAGAGCTGTTTTAGGACAACAAAATAACACATAGATAGATAAAAGCTTCGGCATTTCTCCGCCAGAATTTTGTGGCCATGTGGAGAAGGCTTTGAGACAGCATTTAAACCTTCATACTGGGGGCTAATAAATTACAGATAATATAATGGAGCAGTTATTCTGTTACTTTGCTAATCGTCTGCACTGGCCCCCCATGTCCCAGAAAAGACATTAAGTCAGGCTCCAGCTGAAACATGCTTTACAATCAAAATAAACCCATCCAATTCAACATAGTTGAGACCAGAGCTGCTGCACCTGCTGCCTTCATCTTATTTCACTGACAATCTTTTATTTCACGAATTTAAAAGAAAGCAACTGAAATCAAAACTGCGCAATAGTATAGTGTAAATAAATACTATTTATTGAAAATATTGCATGTTGTCCATCTAAAACTTGTTTTCCTTTATTAACAACACAAACTGAGGTTGACCACTCAGACGACAGCCCTCATCATAGCTGGAATGAAAATCAAGAACAAGTCTCCTTCCAGTTTCCTTGCGAGGTCTGATTAATTAGCAGATAATTACCTCGAATGCCATTAAAAGACGGCCGCTAGCGTTTGTTTAAGCATGCAAACTTTAAAATTCCATAAAAGCACGGCCTCTTTAAAAGTCCATTGCACTCTGCTGAGCCTCATGATTACACTGGGAAGAAAAGAAAAGAAAAAAAAAAGGAATAAAATGAAATAAAACAACATTGAACATCCTCAACAGATGGGACTGCATTGCTTTGCATTGACATATCCCGCACACCGACAACACCTTGGTCCAATGTGTTGTATGTCGTGACACCAGTGGTGAAAGTAAGCCAGTAAAAGCAGAAAGAGGGGTTTAGAGCACTGCCAAAAGTCATATTAGCGACATTTAAAAAAAAAACTGGCACTCGAAGCATCAGTTTTAACGGCCAATCTGACGCCCTGTTTTTAAATCAATCCCTATTCTGTCTCTTGCTGTTAAAACGCACATCTTCTCTATCATCCCTCACATATCTGTGGCCTCATTTGCAGGTCTACTGCAAAGTGCATGCAGGCAATGATGCATTTATATGTGAAAAATAAAGCAGGATTTTGTACTTTAAAAGAGGAAATTCTATGCATTTATTATAAAAGTATCTGAGCATTGTTGTAGTGCACAAATATTGAGGCGATAAAGATGAACGAGCTAATATTTCTTAAATGATTGTTGTTTGCGTGGTCGCGCAGCTGTGAGCCAAAGGCACGCTGCACTGCTGTATCAGCAGTCTGCTGTTAATACTGAATTCATGGAGATTAACTTTATTCTCTTAATTGACTACATTTATCTTGATCATCTCAACACAAGTGGATAGAAATGCCCTTAAAACTCCCAAATGTCCTGTCGCTTTCACTATTTTTCATTCCTGATGAATACTGCTCTATAAATTAGGTTTTTCCATATTTATTGATATTTTCTTTCTACATCCAATATGCTGAAACTGTGCCTTCCTTGTATTTTGTTTGCCAGTTTGGAGATTACATTTTTTATTATGCTTCAATACGATTGTTGCAAATGTATTAAATTCTCAAACATTAATCCACAGGACTACAAGTTTGATTTAAATACAAATGTTTAGTGGAACTTGTTAGCTGGTGGAGTAAGGTGGTACTCGAATTGAAGAGTGTGGCCCTTTGTTTCTTGTGTGCGTTTTGTTTGCACACAGGGCTCAGAATTTACTTTCACCACTGAGTGCGACTGACAGCATGGCTTGTGTTTGAGTTGTGTCAGAAAACGTGAATGGCACGAAGAGGAATTTAACAGGACTTTCATACATCTCAGAATTCTTCGTCACTTGCGCTGCCCCCGCTGTGAAACGAGCTCGACCCCTGACCAGTCGCTCTCCGCCGTCCCACCAGTCAAAGACCCGGAGGAGTTCGGAGTTGGGATTTTCGGCCCCAGTCAGACCCCGAGTTTGTTGGCTTGCGTCAGCACCACCTTGAGCACGGGCATAAACGCCGACGTCTCGCTGAAGTTGCTGCTGCTGACTATGTGGGTGTGGATGTTGAGGCCCTCGCCGTAGGACCGGGACTCTATGCTCCTGGCTATGTTATGAAGTCCTCCTACAATGGCGGGAGAGAGCTGGAGAGAAGAACGGCAGAAAGAGTTGGTGAGAAATCAAGAGCGCCAACATCCTTCGCAAACGTTCTCAAAAAAAGTTACTTAGCAGGATCGGTGTGTCTGTGTCACAGAGTCTTATTCTTTTTTTCCCCAGTAAAGTTCGCTCGTACGAACGTTTCCAAGAGGGATTCACCAAACCCTCTCATTTTCGTCTCACTCTTCTTCTTCCCCTTTGTCTTTTCCTTCTTATGCCTTTCCTTCCCTCTGTTGTTGTTGTTGTTGTTGTCTGTCGTTGTGCTGGAAGCCAAGCGGGATACTCACCGTCTGCTCCCGGAGTTTGTCGTAGAGCGCTTCCAGACGCTTGTTGGCATCGTCAAGCTTCCTCTTAGTTTGCTGTGAAAAGATAAAATAAAGAGTGCGGTTGCGCATCTAGTGACTGACTTTGTTAAGCAGAGATAATATGAATTGTTATACGAGTCACAGATAGACAGACTCACAGGGTCGGTAGCTACAGCCAAGCACTTCTGAATGAGCCCCTCAAATGTGGTCTTCAGGACCAGGTGCTCATCAGGGATGGGCTTCTTCGTGATTTTCTCAGCAGGGATGGACTGCAGCGGCTGAAAGGGTTAAACAGGGTAAGAAGTTTTCTAAAGTGCAAATTACATTTTGTTGTTTTTTTCCATGTTAACCAATGTCGGAATGTGTGTTTTCTTTAGCAACTGTGATTGAGCCGCAATGTCTGTCAGTTATTTAATTCAATAAATAAAACTGGTTAAACCTGCAATAACGGATTTCTTTCTCTAACTGTGTGCGTCTGCTGAGCAGGTCGTGTGCAGTGGGTTTTTACGGTTTCTTCACTGAAAACAATGAACAAAAGAGTTGTGGAGCCGGACACATAAACAATGAGCTGAAACTCACTGTAAAGCGCCGTAAAGCCGAGCGGAGCAGCAGATTCAGCTGATAATTCTCCGTAGATTTATCGCTACGAGCGACACCTTTCACATTGTGAACGCTAAAGGTGACTATTTAATTTTAAATTAAATCTATCTACCTGTAGCACTTTATTGGGACATGAGTCGGCTACAGTGAAGGATATTAAAAGACGGTTGTGTTTTTATTTTTGTTCTTAGCTCTTACTGTGTATTCAAGGAGAAACAGAACGGTGCATTTTAATATGACATTAAAGCTTCTGTGAGCCGCCAGCTGAAGAGTTAGACCATCATTCAGCCGCAGGTGTGATATAATGAACTCTGACAGCTAATAATCAGTTTTCTGAGGGTGTAACACAACTAATAAAAACAGTAGACCTAAAAAGAGAAAAGCCCCCTTCGACAGAAATAGAAATGAAAGAAATCTGCGAGTGGACCATCCTTTTAAAGCAGTGTATTGCATGTATTGCATCATTTTTTCCATTTTCATTTTTACAAAAAAAAATTTGTTTTACTATATTTCCAAATCAAAACATTTACAGTACTTTGGTTTTTTTTGCATCAGGATCTATGGGAAACTGTACCTGTATAACGTCTCCAGTAGGTGCCCCTGGAGCCCCCTCCGTACTGGTCTTAGGCATTGCAGGGTTCATGGGTGGAGGGGACAGCTGCTGCTGGTGCATGCCCGAGTAAGGGACCTGGGCACCGCGCTGGCCCTGGACCATGGCATGAGGGGCCCCGGAGGACGCCGGCTGGGCCTGAGGGTCAGCGCCCAGCGGAGCCATGATGGGAGCGGTGATGGGGGCAGGAGGGGTGTAGTTCTCTCGAACCTGCTGAACGATGGCAAAGACATGTTATTTAAAACACGTAGCATCCCCATCTCTGTCTCTGTCTGCAGGAAGACATGAAGAGAAGTGAGTAGATTAACAGAATGTGCACCTCAGTCAGCAGACTTACCTTCTTGGATGCTCTGCTCAGGGCCGGAGGGTCATTCCAGCCGTTCTGAGGTCCTACAGAAAAACACAAAATCCTAATCGTTCACTCATTCTCACACTACCAGGGCACAGTCTACTTTAGGTTTTGAAATGTGCCCGAGTTAGAAAATTGTTCAATTTGTTAGCCATCAGCTTTGATCATAAACTTAGAAGATCGATACCGCTCTCACACCTGTACGCTTTATATGAAGCGACAGGCCTTAGCTTAGCATAAAGACTGGAAAAAGCTAGCTTGACTCTGTTCAAAGGTTAAAAGAAATCTGCCTATCAGCACTCCTTAGGATCTCAAATGAACATGTTATAACTTTTTTTGTTTGTTTGATCCAGTATGTAAAGGGCGTTATGTCCTGGACACTATTTGTGTGTCCGTGGGCGGCCGTGGCTTGGTGGCAGAACGGTTGCCTCCCAATCGGAAGGTCGATCCTTTGGGATCGGGATTCGGTTCGATCCCCCAGCCAATGCGCCGAAGTATCCTTGAGCAAGATACTGAAACCCCAAAAATGCTCCCGAAGCTGCGCCTTCGGTTTGTGAACGTTCTCATATGTAAGTCGCTTTGGATAAATGACTAAATGTAAATGTAAATTTGTGTGCTGTGCTGTGCTAAGCTAACTGGCTGCAGCTTCGTATCAAGGGTGCAGACACCAGCGTGGTATTGATCTTCTCATCTGACTCTCAGCAAGAAAGCAAATAAGTGTATCTCCCAAAATGTCGAGCTACTCCTTTAAAGCCCCACTACAAATCTACAATGTCGCCCCGATTGTGCTGCAAGTCTGGCTAATAAAACACTTTTATTTTTGATTAACAGAATGTAATTTCTAAGCATATAAAGATCTTTAAAGTAGCTTCAAAACAAATTTCCCACAGATGGTTAAGTTCAGTGATTCAGCCAACCAACCCAAGTACCAGCTGGAAAAATAGGCCGTGCAAATTTGTTTCAAAAAAGCTTCACTTTTTCACATTAATGATTCCAGCAAGCTTTAGTTTGAATTAGAGTCGCGATCTCCTCCTGTTACTAGGTAATAAAATACAACGATTCCCTGCATCTGTCATTTAGCATTTCTCTCTATTCCAAAGATAAGTGAATTTATTTATTTACAAATTATTGTACAATTTACTGTGTACAACGATGACGGTCATTCTCGAGTCAATAAACAGATATGTCCCGAATCATCTTGTTGAAAAAGACAGAGATTTTAGCTATTGTTATGTATATAAAGGTTTGTATAGTGATGATTTTACGTTCCTAGGCCTTATAGTATATAATAATAGTAATGTTGACATAATCTGCCTTTGCTACTGTCTAATTATAAGGAATTAATACATTTATAAATGTAAAAATCCATGTTAAAATCCATCAACGAAATTTGTATTTAAAGTAAAAACACATAAAAAGACTGTTCAATGGGACAGTGAAGAATTCTATCTTATTACTCTGCTGTTAAATGATCAATTATTGGTTGCAAAATCAATTTTTAGAATAGCTTCTTTAAATTAAAGCAATCATGAAATGGAAACACGGATAATATTAAGCTTAACCTCAACCGGTTAACCCACTTTGTACATTACACTTATTTAATTTGAATTTATACTTATACCCACTTTGCAGTTACCTGTATTATATTTTTGCTTTTTGCTTAGTACTTCCATTCTTGTGTGCACTGACGTGATAGTGAGCTGCTGTTACAAAGAGTTTCCCCTCGGGGATTAATAAAGTATTTCTGATCCTGAGTGACACAAGTAAATGCCAAAAAGTTCCATTTTAAAAGCCTTTCGAAAACAAATGTTGCAATTCCAGTTCATAAATTGTGCATTAATTATTAAATGAAATACTAAATTAAACATATAATCATTAAATCCTAATTTTGAGTTTTTTGTATGATTGTTTCCTTTGAAGTTTTTTAATGTATCATTTCAATGCAAATTTTAATTGATTAATTTATAAAAGTTTTTTGTGAATTTATCAATGAAAGAAATTATTGTAATTAAAACGCTGTAAAAGTCTATAATTATTCTAGCAGCATTCTCCGGGCTTCATACTTCATTGATGCTTGCCTAAGGTGGGCAGCATGTTAAAGACGCACTGAACTGATACTGAAAACTGTTAACTCAGGAAATTAAACACTCGAAGCTCGCTAGTCTTTGAACGTACGGGCTGATGATCAGAGCCATGCAGACCTGTTCTCGGAGAGGCGGGGATCAGCCCCGGGGTCTAGCTGTGTACCTGAGACTCCGCTCGGTGGAGGAAGAGGCATGTACGACACAGGAGATCCCGGCCCGCCATGCTGGAAAGACGCTCCGGAGGACGGAGGAGCGGAAAAGGAGGAGGAGGAGGTCGGAAAGAAAGGAGGACGAGAGGGAGGAGAGGAGGACAGGCTCATGGGAGTTTGTCCCGGATAGCCCGGAGGTGCTGGCTGAGTGTACTGAGAGAGGAAGCCAGGCGGCTCTGCAGGAGGAGGAGCAGCAGCAGCAGAGGAGTACTGAAGGGGCTGATAGAAAGGCGAGCCCCCAGCTCCAGGTGGGTACTGGCTGACCTGGGGGTAGGCTGGGATTCACACAGGATACAACAGATGCTGTTAGTGAAAAACCGGTGCGTGTTATACGGACCGTATCATGCAACAAGGAGAACAGATAACGGCTCGCTTCAGCGCCGTGCACGCTAGAGTGCTGTATGTTTAGCTTGTAGGTTACAAAAGACTCAACAGGCAAAGAGATAAACGTGTTAAAATGGCATTCATCCAAGACATTCTCATCCTCGGTTAGGGAGTACAACAGCGTAAAAGGCGATCAGATATTCAAACATTTACCAAAAGGAAATGCTTGCCAGTGTTTTAAAAGAAGAGAGACGAAAGGCTGCATGTTGTTCACGTGCCACGTCTTGATGGACAATAACGTTTGTATGCTAGTAATTCACGGTGCCGAATAATTGCAGCCTCGGCGGTCAGAGTTTGCCACACACAACAGGAGTCCTGCGTCCCCGTGTTGTTTGCAGATACGTTCAATATAAAAATCAACAAATCAGTTGAATGTAAACTTAACTTTTAAAGAGAAAAGGAACCACATTTAACCTCAGACTCTAGCCCGAAACTGTGATTTCTTTCTGAAGTCAATAATCGTCTTAATACACAGCTAATACACGGGTTCTGCGACTTGTAGAAGTTGTACGCATACGTAATATGAACACTCACGCTGGTACTGATGGGAGTACATGTATGCAGGAGTGGAGGAGGGGGGAGGTGCAGCAGCTGTGCCGGAGTGTGGCATCCCGTACATGGGGTTTGAAGGCTCCACCTGCAAACAAAAAAAGATCTTTCAAAACAAAAGGCAGATAACTATCTACTGATAACCGTCTCTGTGTGAAGAGTGATGTCTGTACAGTCTAATCCCAACAGTCCGAGTGCAGGAGAAAGAAGTGAAAGACTGAGTGGAGACAGTGAATGCATCAACAGTCACAGTGTCAACAGGAAGTGGGATGGCGATGGGGAAAGGCAGGTGAAAGGACTCACCACGGACAAACCACATCAGACAAACGGAATTCGGGATATCAGGTGTTGATCCGCTCAATGAAAACACAGTTTTGTCATTAAGGCAACAACATTTGGAAACATCGGCAAAGGTGTGTGTCGTGGTCGGGTCGGTATACCTGCTGGTCTGAGGCGCTGCCTACTTGAAGAGGAGGAGGGACATTGGGGAGGGCTGTGGGAGTTTGGTTACTCCAGGAGGTGACAGTGGAGGCAGCCCTCACCTGAAGCACACAGAGACACACGGCACATACCAATGATGGCCGCACCATGGGGGAGCGGGGGGGAGCTGCAGCTTCAGCTGAGAATCGTATGTAGGCTCGGGACCTTAGGGCCGCTCTAGCGTACCTATGAGTATGTATGTAGTAACAACGGATCAAGTTCCTTAGTGTCTTGTGAAAGATG
>CM022482.1:23459747-23506086 GCA_011952105.1 Coreoperca whiteheadi | reverse complement strand
AAAAAAAAAGAAAGTTGGTACATCTTTGCTCTCAAGCAATTACTATTTCACGAGTACGTTTAGGAATCAGCATGTGATTTAAAACCTGGCTGGGATGGAAATCCAAGAATGAAATGACTACAACACAAAAGGAAACTGCAATGAGCACGTCACCAGGTGGGTAGTTAGTACGTGGTAGGGATGGGGTGTGACAGTAGTTTATCAAAAAACAAAGCAAATCCTTTCCAGGCTCTCATCAAATCTTATCAGGCTTACCGGTCAACATTTGCAAGTAACTACATGCTAAAACACCCCCAACTTAAAGACGTCTAATGACCGTGTTGTTGGCTGAGAGGGCAGAAACAACCGCTTTTAGCGGCGGCTTAATGAAGGTTTACGACCTGTAGCTTCAACCTGAAAATGAGATGAGCAACATAATATATGAAAAAGTGCTGTTTGTTTTGTACTTTGTTCTTAAAATATATATATTTATATTGCACATAGTATCTTAATGTTTGTCTACCTTGTTGAGCTTGCTGTCCTTGCTTTTAGCCATATTTATGTCTACTTCAGTGCATGTACATAGAGAGCAAGGAAAAACCGGAGTCAAATTCCTTGTATGTGCACACATAGCTGGCCAATAAAGCTGATTCTGATTTTAAGTGACAGATTCTCAAACTGACGTGAGGCGATCAGCTGATCATCAGACGCAACAGAATCTCCACACAAAGACCACTCGCGGTCGTACAGTTGCGTTACAGAGGGTTGTGTCTTTTCGCACACGCTCAATCTTTGTCTGAATACAGAGAGCACATAAACCAGAGAACAGCCAAACTTCTCATTTTAGCCGTTAATTGGCTACAGCTGATATAATCTACAGATGAGAAGACGCTACCTTTATGTTTTCCATCGCTCTTTGCTAATAAAAAGGAGCAAAAGGAAAGAAAGGTTTGATAACAGATTCGTTACTGTCGGAGCTTAGTGAGTATTTTGCCGACTGGTAACCAGCTATTGGAACTCATCCCGGGCATGTGAGCACGTAGATGTTGTCAGTTTTTAGAACAAGAACAGGAAAACATTTTATTAAAACAACAAATCTAAATCTGCAGGAATCCTGATGTCTAACGATAAAAACGTTTGACACAAGACACCAGGTTTCACACAGAGTTAGGTTTGAAGTAATATCATGTCAAGGTGAAGAAGAGTAAAAACTATGTGGCACTATAGAAACACGTACTGGCTGGTAATACTGCGGCTGTGCTGGGGCGGAGGCGGCAGGTGTAGCCATGGCTACTGGAGCTGCTGCAGCGGCCTGAGGCACCATGGCGGGCTGGACCGGGGCGAACGGATGCCGGGGCAGGGCTGAGCCGTGCTGAGCCGGAGTGGGGGCAGGCGGCCGAGACTGAGGTCTCTGGGTCTGTGCCGGAGCTGCGGGGGCCGCCGCCTGCTGCCCCAGAGCCCGCCTGAGACGGTCACGAAGCTGCTGTACGGCAACCTGTACGGTCCAAATGAGCGGAGTGAAATGAGAAAGGTGAACTTAGGTTAGTCTCGGTGTCTCATTATCATTCAGGTAAACTGCACACCAGGAGGCGGTTGCACCAGCTCAAACTTAGTAAACAGTCATAATATAACTAGGCTAAGTGTAGTTCACAAAATTCTATTTAAGACTCTTAAATGCCACATAGAATGTAATTTAATATCCGTTTCATAATCATACCAGCTAATGATGGAAAACCAGTAAGGACGATATTATTTATTATCATATCACATTTTTTCACTACTTCCCAGCAGCATCTAACAATACTTTCTAATGATATAATTAATTAAAACGATGCGACCTGGACCAAGATAAGCGACAGAAAATGGAGGGAAGGATCAACAAATTGAAAATCATTAAGTCATTTAGGTTTTTGCTAAAATCGACACTTCCTAGCTACTGTGGCTTGCCATAGGTTTACCATGATAAAAAAGGATTGAACAGCCTCTTGCAGCACAATCCACTGTTGAAACAATCCCGATTTTAGGTGCAGAACGTCCCCCGACTGCCCGCAATCAGATACAAGACATTTTTATAACTAAAATAACTGCCTACAGCAGGTAAGAGAAAAGATTTAAGACTTTTTACTACCTCCTAAGGCCTTTCTTTGAGGAAACTCAAAGTCCTGCAGACACCCTGACATCGCTAAATCAAAATGGGTTGCCCCACACAAACCAGTTCTTACTTGGAAATGAATTGTTACTACACATTTAACAATATATACATATACAACAATATACCTCAAATTACAAACCTTTATGTTAATAACGTCAGACATAACACTCACATAATTTCGGTTAGGTTAGCATCCTCGGAATATTTCCCACTCATTCAAAACTGCATGAATACTACTAACTCTGAAAGACATCTCTGTGTAGGAATATATAGATAAAACAGTTACACCTACATTTTCAAAGGATTTTAAGTTGAGTTATATACAATTTTCCCCCCTAAAGCTGTTATTTGTGGCAGTTCTGGGACAGCTTGTGATCCTACAGAGACTTCCTGTTTACGTAGTTGGTTGAACTTTCGACTGAAAGAAGGAAAACGTGTTTCCCAGCAACTTGTTTACACTTTGCTAAAGGCTTTACTAGCTAAAGCATTGCTATTACACAGAAATTAGGAAGAACTCAACACACAAACTAAGTAACTGATTTACAAATAGCTGGCGCAGCCCCGTCCTGATGTGTTACACACCTGGTTGGAGTTGTCAGGCAGGTAGGTGATGGCAGTGGACAGACTGCCCTGGGAGGCCAGCAGGTCGGCATACTGGCTCATCTTCTCAGCCAGCAGGATGCCAATAGCAGTGGGTCCAGAGCGCTGGGTCTGCTCTACTGCACGCCGCAGCACCACCACCTTCTCCACCAGGTCCTGAGGGAGGTAAACTCAGCACATTAGCATTGACTAAAAATAAACATCCAAACTGCATTAACAGACTTAATCGGACCACTTCTTGATCCTGCGTTTCCATGTCTACAAGATCCTGTTCTGCTTCAGTTGTTATGGTTGTTATGGATTTGCCTATTTACACGTCCAGCAGACATGGAGCAACTTTAGCATTCATTTGGAGACATGTTTCTAACCACCTGGTGAATTTAAGCTCAATATTCACTCTTGCTTTTCTTTCTCTTGCTGGGCTCCACCAACTCCTGAGGTGCTAAATGCTCCACCATGTTCACCAGCTAGTCGGTAACTGTGTGTGTCTGCCTCTTGGTGCTGGGCAGGTAGTTTAACGTGGGTTTTATCAAAGTTTTCTTTCTGAAAACAGCTTCCTGCTGCTGGAAACAAGGGTGATGAAAGCTGAGTTTGAAGGCTGCAAAAACCAAAACATGAACAATGAACTAAAAGGCTCCGTGGAGCTGAAGGAAACTGCAGAGTTGGGTGATTTTCTCTTTGGGTTTGTCGCTATGAGGGACATCTTTCACATTACACTTAGTAATTTGATCCTTTGTTAATACATAAATATTGATTGGTGCTTTAAAGCGGCCCTAAGGTGACGAGCCTACAGAGGATTATCAGTTGAATCTGCAGCTCCCCTCGGCTTTACGGAGCTTTGCAGTGAGTTTCAGTTTCAGTTCACTCTCACCGCTCTCATAGTATTGTTCAGCAGACAAAGCAAGAGAGCAGCTGGTGAACATAGTGGAGCAGTTAGCAGCTAAAGATAATTCTCTCAGGAGTTGGTGGAGACCAAAAACAGAGCTAAAAGAGAGAGAATTTTGGATTGAAATTCATCAAACGGACAGAGATGCTGCCCCCAAGTGTCTAAAGAAAATCAGGTTTATGATACAGAGCTGGAGTCATTATCTCAACACACCTGGAGAGAGAGCGGGCAGTGTCCGTTCTGTGCTCTGGTCCAACAAGTCACAAGTTTCTCCACGTTTCCAGCACAGATGTAACACAGACAGGCCTGGGCTTGCAGTTGGGCTTCCTTTGCTGCCTCCAGCCTGCCCCCAAGAAGGTCTAATAAACCAGACACGTTCAGCTAGAGAGTGCAAATTCACCGCTGATTCAACGAAATACAACGAAAGGGGCAGCAGGCACTGATGAAACTCCTGAGTACAGGCTGCATGTCAGTTAGAACAACGAAACAACACTGTGGTCTAGTGAGGTCTATCAAACAACAATAGGCGCCTGTCCTTAAACTAACCACAGAGGGAAGAGAACTCCTCAGGCTGAGCGTAGGTCATGACAGCAGCCAGAGCCTCCTTCCAGTTCTGCAGGTCACACGTCTTCAGGACGTCATGCCAGTCTTTCATCACCACTGCGCTGATCAGCTGCAGGACAAGGACAAAACGTTAGATCGTTGACAATAAACTCTCAGTTCATAAACTCTCAGTAAAAATCCTCCTTATTGTTACCTTTGTTATCTTGCTGTGTGTTTTCGTAAAATACTTCTTCTGGGTTTTCTCTAAGAGCTCGGCGCCGCCGGCGATGGCCAGGATGATGCTGTCTGCCATTCGGTTGTCATGGAGACAGAGCTCCACAGCTCCCTCAAAGTCTCCGGTCAGCAGGGCCTGCGTGATCAGCCCGTCCACATCTTCCATGAAAAAAAAAAAGAACGTGTATTTTACAAATAATTAAAACACTACCGCCACAGATTCTTTTTTAACTGGTTAGTTCTTTCTCTCTTGGCGAAGGTTATGCTGAGCGAAATCTGCTGCTTGTGTCGCGAAACGTTGAACGAGTTGTTACCTTGGCTGATGCTGAGACTGACTCCTCCTGTAGTGGCTGGAGCTGGAGCCTCAGGTGGAGCTGAGGTCTCAGCAGGACTGGGCTCCTCCTCCACTGGTGCTGTTGTCTCCTGAAACACCAGAGAAACATCCCGTCATGTCTCAGGTCTACTATTCTCCTCCCCCCACGTGTTGCAAGACACTGACTCATTTAGATGATCCTAACTGTGCCGACACCAAGGGAAAACACATAATAATATGGTATGCTGATATATCATAGTTCAAATGCTAAATCATAAGAGAAGAAAATGATGAAACTGGAAGTATCGTGACGAAATGTTCCTCAATCACCCAGTGATTCTGCTCATTGATTAAAATACAACTAAGAAACAGCGACACTATTCAACCCACTGTGAGAAGCAGAAATAACACACAAACAATCAGATTATTCAATTTTTTTACCCTTAAACCTGCAATAACTGATTTGATGGCCACTTGGGGGCAGCAGAAACAAGCTGTGAGCATAACGCTGACATATCTAATGCTGTGTGGTTGATCCTACTGGTTTGTTCAGTATGTGCTGTCACCAGACAAACGTCAAGCGAGTAGCTACTTGACTTCTCACAAATACCTCAAGTGTGGACATTGGGACGGGTCCTGTCTGTACATGCCCACACAGAAAGGGTCTAATCAACCAAAATAATAAAAATCACCCGTGTGTGTAGTTTGGTTTGCAGGGTCTTTAACAGTGCGTACATTAGGTGAAACATGAGTTCAACCGTCACTTTGAAGGCAATTCTACTGAGTTCGAAGACAGCATCTATGGAAATGTGCAGTGATGAAAGGGTACCTCCTCCAAGGGGATCTCCTCTTCCTCTGCTTCCTCCTCTGGGAGAACCCGGTCCACATCCTCTTCTGGTTCGCTGGTAAGAGCATCTTCTGGATCTGCTGCTGCTGCTGCTAGCTGTTCAGTCTCTGGGTCGGGAGTGGAGTCCTGTTCCAGCGTGGCTTCTGGCTGAAGGTTTGCTGCAGCAATCATGTCGAACGCCGCCTCAGGAGTGTCAGCAGGCAGCATGAGGCTGAGGTCTGCTAAAGGCTGCAGGCTGGCTGGAGCAGGTACCTCCACCTGAATATTAAGGAAAGATTCAAAGTCAGGGACTAAAATTCAATTCCCAACTGCAAAATAAAGGAGAAATGTGATGCTGAAATGAACTCAGAGATTGTTACATATTTGGGAAGAAGTGTGGAGGGAGGTGTAATTCAAATACTTGGAGGGAGTTCAAATGCAAAGCAATAACATGATACTTCCGGACGCCACAGATAACAGCAAAATGGAGCAATTCTCATATTTTAATGGTCACGTCCAAAGAAAAATCATTTTTGGAAGGACGTGTTCGATATGTGATGATGAAATACAATTCAAGTAAAAAAAATAAAAAAAGATTTGGATTTGTGCACCAACAGGTTCAGATTAGACAAAACTAAACTTGCACACGGAGACGGCTCACGATCAGCTCTTTGGTCCAATGACAAATTAATACAATTAAAGAGAGAGCTCAGGCCGCAGGCCATTTTCGAGCTTAAAGTTTGAATTTTACGCTGGAGTCAGGGTCACGTTTGAGTTCAGTGGTGGAAACAGGCGTATGAACAGACAATACATTTACACCTCAAACAGAGGGAGAGAGAGAGGAGTTCACAAAGACCATCCACAGAAAAGAGTCAAATGTGTGCGACCGTGTGCACTTAAATAAAGATGTAAGAAATAAAACCTGAATCGGAATAAATCGCTTTTAAACTTTTTCCACTGTGATTGTAAAATCAAAAGTCTGTGCAAAGCTTCCTCTTGAGTAGCTGCAAAAAGTGAAGGAGAATTGGTAGCACTTGCAACACTTCCTTATTGGAAAATGTAAGACGGAGACAGTTTGCGGCATTTCCGCCGAGAATCGAAGCGCTAACTGCTGCCAACAGTCGTCGGGTCAGTTTTGTTGTGCCGTCAGTGAAAGAATGTGAACGGCACAGTAAGCAGGAACAAAGGGAGAATAGTGTAGTGTGATCATGGGCAATTTGGAAGCCTTTCTACTAACTGGGCAGGGACACTCTCTTCCCTGTTGTGGATTTAAAACAGTTGCTGATTTTGTGTATATACTGTACATGCGGGCACCAGAACGAACAGAGAATCAGAAACCTACAAAATAAAATATTTTGGTCAATTAGGAGGTGACCCTTTAACCACTTGACTTCCAACTATCTGGAGATAATTTGCTTAAAGTGAACGGAATAGTTAGACATCTTGTGAAATGCTATTATTCGCTTGCTTCCTGACAGATGAGAAGATCAATACCACTCTCGTGTGTGTCTGTTAAATATGAAGCTACGAGACTGTTAGCTTAGCATAAAAACTGGAACGGGGGGGGGGGACAGCACAGCTACTGGCTCAGCCCAAAGGCAACAAAATCCACATTCATATTGAACGGACAGATACGAGAGCGGTATCGAGCTTCTCATCTAACTCTCGGCGAGAATAAGCACATTTCCCAAAATATCAAAGTATTCCCTTAAAATGCAACATAAGTGTGAGCGTGCTACGCAAACTCACCTGCGGGGGGTCAGCAGCCTTTTCCTCTAGTGCTGCTGAAATCTGACAACGAAGAGGACACATTTATCACAAGATGTACTGGAAGACACACTTGATAAAACTATTAAAGAGAAAATATTAGGAGCAAATATATATATATATATATATTGTCATATACAGTAGCCGAGAAAACACATCTCACCTTTAAGGCTAGCTCCTCTTTGTTGTACCCCAGAAGTTCCAGGTACTTGCTGCGGATATCACTTTCAAAATTAGCCTGAAAACACAAAATAGTCACACAAACAACTAACAGAATGACAGCATTGTTTATTTAAAACTGTATATTTGCAAGTTTATTGAGATTTTCCTGAAAAAAGATTCTTTCTGAATTCCATACCTTGAGGAAAGACCACACGGTCTTTTCAAACTCATTTTCAGCAGCATCGATCTTTTCCTGGCAGAAATCCACAAAGCTGCCTGCACTCAGAGTGGCCTGCAGCTGATCGGAGCGCTTCAAAAAGGCTGTTTCTGTAACAACCTGGCTGACATGTACAACGTGTGACGTGGGCTGCTGAGGCTGCTGGGGGTTCGGCCGTGTGTTCTCCAAAGATACCAGCTTCCCACCAAACTAGCAGCGAACAAAAGCCAAAAGAATGCGAGTGTTTTCAGACGGTAAAGCGAAGAAGCTCAATCCTCACTGTCGCGAAAAGCAAAGAAACGGGACTCACAGCGAACGAGGCTCCGACAGGTCTGCGGATCCACTTGGGCGGCTTCTTCAGGGGGTTGATCGTAGCTGGAGGGGCAGAAGTCTGGGGCAGCTGCAGCGGGGGCAAAGTTTGTCCTGTCCCAAAAGGATCCATGTTCCCAAACGAGTTGCTAATCTGTAACAGACACCCAGAGCCGAGTCAGCCACAAAGGCAAGGTTGCTTGAGATGCCAGAAATCTAATTTACAGCCAAGGTCCCAACGGCACTAAGCGATAAAAATAGCATCTGAAAAGGCATCAATAGATGACATTTTATCATGATACTTGCTATAATAGCATCATTGTGGCTATTTGCTTGTTCCATTTCCAGTTTTCACTTCCGGACAATACTGCAGCAATCTGCTGATTAACATATTTCACAGTTTACATAAATAATCGATGCATCTTCAACATGCTGTCAATCAAATGTTATGCCCTTAAGTGCAGGTTGCAGTTGATTTTCACATTGCTTTTGCGGAAATCTCTTTGAGCACAGAACATACAACTTTGTTCACAGCAGACACGCGTCGTTGCCTCAGGAGATTTAATCTCACCTGGTCAGCGTGTCTCTGGCTCTGCGCCTGGTTGCTGCCTCCCATGATGGAATAGATGTCGATGTGTCCGTCAAAGCCTGCAGCCGACAGCACCGCGGGGTTCCTCGGGCACCACTGGATGTCAAAGCACCACTGACTGCTGATGGGCAACTCGTACAGCACCTGAAGATTCAAGCAGATGATTGACTTACATCAGAGGGACAACAGTTGCTACTTGGGTTGTGTCAATAACAGCAAACGTTTACCTCTGCTGTGTTTGGATTCCAGCACAGGATCCTGCTGTCCTTCCCGCAGCTCAGGAGCAGCTCAGGATCAGCCAAGCTCCAGGCGATGGCCAGAACACCCCTGTACATAAAGAACAGTACAAAAAAGTGTCCTAAAAAGCCCCATGATTTCTAAAGGATAAGGCGATATTCTATATTTTTCTTATGACAACAAACCCGTTGAAAAAAACAAAACCAGCAATGTGTTAGTCCGTCTCTCAATACTTTATGACTTCCCCAGTCTTTCTGTGGCACTCAACCCTAAGCCCACATGTTCCTACTGAACATTTTTAAAAAAAAAAGGTTCAATAATTTCCTTAAACAGCGGAGTACTTTTTTTTTTTTAGCAAACGTTACTCAAACATGAGGAAACAGTGCATTCATCGGGGACTATTTTCAGCGGCGGATTAATTCACATTTGGTGCTGTAGTGAGTGTGTGAGTCAGAATAAACTACAGTGTGTGTGTGTGTTTTTGGTGATGAAGGAACATGTCAGGCTCACTGAGGTGTTTTAATAGTTTCTGGACCACAGTGGAGCTCTGAGGCTCACAGGAAGGAGATCCACCAGGCTGTGATACACAGATGATACATTCAGTGTTGGTTTTGGTCTTTTCATGAGATTTGCTGACAGTAAGAAAAAAATAAAAAGAGAAAATCACCAGACTGATCCTTTAAGAACGCAAAGGAAAGCTTCATGCTGCTTTGGTGCCAAATTTCACAGGCGTGTTTACCTCGTGTGATTTTCAAAAATCTTAAAAGGAGAGGTAGCAAAACGCAAGTCCCACATCTGGATGACGGGCATCCGGTCGTCCTCCGAGGACAACACCAGCTGAGTGGCCACCTCTGGGTGCCAAGCCAGCCCAGAGCAGTGCATCTAAAGACAAAGACACACACACACAAAAATAAACGGTTTAAGTTGAGCAGACGGCAGCGAAGGACTGTGAGAACATTTTGAATGCGTAAGACTTCATCTGAGTGCAGACCAACGGACGTACTCTGTTGCTGTGGTCGCTAACTTTGATAATGAGGTCATTCTTGCGAAGGTCCCACACTGAGGCTCGGCCACTCGGGCTGGCAGAGGCCAGGATGTGTTGCACCTGTCTGTTCCACGACACACAGCTGATGTCCTCCAGAGGCTTTAAGACGACAAAAAACAAGCAAAAACATGAGCTCTTTTAGTCATTTTACATTCCTGACAGTCGTCCAACCTGTCAAAAATATTGTTTTCATGCATGAGCTGATACAGATTACGTCACAAACATTACCTGACGTTGTCACTTAATTATGGTGACGTCTGAGAAGTAATTAAGTCAAATAACGTATTCAGAGTTGTTTGAAAAAAGAACAACATTTTGACGGCAGAACTCATTAAATTATTGACCTTGTTGAAGGACAGAGAAAGTACATTAAAATGAATCACTAAGATCTACAAATAAAAGTAGAAGATACATGTAAAATACCTGAGTTTTAGGTCCAGGTGTCATTGGAGAGCCAAAGTTATTCATGTCCCAGATATAGATTTCAGACTCATTCCCGCCTGATGCGACCAGGTTTGTCTGCAGCAGAGGACAAAATACAAACTTAGTCACTGCATTTGTTTTCAAGCCGAGTGCATGAACCCGATGTTAAACTCGCTGAAAGTGGAGTTAAATGGATCGTACCTGGAACGGGTTGACATCGAGGGCTCTCACTGGGCCCGTGTGCTTGTTACTCTCAGCAATGATCACGTCGCTCTCTCCAGCGATGATCTTTGCCGGGTCGTACAGGATCACATTGCCGTTCTCGCCTCCCGCGATAAGGACCCCCGACGGGTGACCTTGGGCGTCCATCCCATAGGGACCCCACACCAGTTTGTGGTATCTGTGGGGGAGACAGGAGAACAAAAAGTGTACAGCTGCACATAGAAGGGAACCACATGGGCGTAGTCAGCAGCTTTCAGTACCTGTGAGAGGAGGAGAAGCTGCCACACGACTTCATGTCCAGAGATGGCTCAGTCAAGTCCAGCTCGAAAAACTCCAAGGAGGCATTGGTGCTGAAGGAGGCATCCAGCTGCTGGGCTGACGTTCCTGCAGACAGAGAGCACAGGGAGCCTTTTGAGCGTGTTCTGTCGCATGATGCATGATGTTGCCTTGTCACCAGGGCTCGTATCTATCAAACTTCTAAAATAATTACACTGAAGAATGCTCTAAAGAGGCAACTAAAAAGTAAAAAAGGTTCTTCGCTGAGTGTGAAGAATAAGACACATTTACCCTGACTACCAAAAAGTGTCAGAGTAACCTTTAAGAGCAGCTCTCAAGTCATCACTATAACCTGTTTGCTCAGAGCAGGGACAGCCAATCAGAGACCACACTTCTGCCATATTGTTTATTGTTTTATTTTGTTAGTCATTCTGCAAAAACATATGTAGAAATCCTTAATATATACTTTAGCAATTAACACGAACAATAAACAACAATCTAATAAATTATATGATCTAACCAAGGAGGAAATAATAGCAAATTGGCTGAAATGGAAACAAAAAGAAAACCCAACTGGAGCAGGAAAGTAATTCTTCTGCTGGTATAAATCAGAGAAAACATAGAATAAGGACAATTTAGTAGCAATTTTAGTGCAGACAATGAACACGGACGAAAAACGGATTTTGCAAATAAATAACTTCTGATTACTTGAATCAGGAAATCAATTTAGGACTGGACGTTAGCGAGCCAGACAGCTTTTACAGGTCACTCATGAGGATGCTCGTGATTATCTCGATAATGGATATTCACCACGATCAACTTATCTTAAGTGTTTTGCTCTTTTTTTAAATCACAATCCATGATAAAATCTTACATCGTCCCATCTCTCTTCAGGAGGTTGTGTACTGCGCCTCTGGAGACCTCCAGGAGGATGTTTTTTTAAACCAATTTAAATTGCTTTCATTCTTAAGTTAGTGCGTAGAAGTAACAACTTAAGTCCAAAATTTCCCCTTTAGCAGATGGATTAGCACCGGCCCTGGACTCCTGCATCTTTGCTATGTTTACATCAAAAAGAGAACAAGTCTTGGACTTCATTGTGTTATCCTTGACAATTTTGCAGTTGTACATTTACATTTAGCAGACGCTTTCATCCAAAGCGACTTACATGTGAGGAAGACAATGGAAGCAATTATAACAAAACAAGGTAACAAAAGTTGTGCGTGAGTCAGCGTCATCCTTCTCGTAATGTCAGAAAAACTAAATACATTCATGCTGGAAATGACGCAGCATTACTGCCTCTGTTATTAGCATTTGCCAGTGAACCAAAAAGGTGAACGAGTGAGGTGCCTGCTCTATGACTCAGATCAGTTCAAGTGGCTGCATGAATGGCTGGAAGACTTATATGATACAAGCGTCCGGCGAAAACACCAGATAGCAGTGGCGGCGGCAGGCCCGTGCTTGCTGCGTGTGCTCGTACCTGTTGCAAGGTAGATGGGGTGGTGCTGTGCAGGACTCCAGCACTGGATGGCTGTGCGGTTGATCTCTTTAAGTTTCATCCTGGGGGTGGTGGTGGGGAAACAAACGAAAGGTCCACATTTTGAAACAAACATGCAGTAATTACTAGTGTGGCTACAGCAAATTATAAGCTTGGTTTTGTGCCTCGCCATGTGGCTTCTGCAGGAGTCACCACAGATAACAGAGCATACAATGTCCGATGTATTTTAGCTCAGACAGGGTGAATAAGAGAGAGCTTATATTATGGGTTAAAGGATAGCTCTTCCTTCAAGCAAACACTTGCGTGCCCACATGTAAGGTGACAGAGTCCTCCGCAAATTACTCTTGCTGCCCTTACAGGTTATGAGAAGATCCCATCCTAATGTGAGTCCACTGTACAGAACATAATATGTATTTAGTATGAAATTCCCTCGTTGTGTTTCCCAAGCAGCGCTTCCTTGGTGAGCCACAGTGGCGGGGTGAAACATAAAAGAGGAACTACGAAAAGACACCCACTTTATTTGTCAAACAGATTTTTAAAGTGCATTATTTCCCCCGATCACTTACGTTGTAATCGCAGTAGGAATGGATCTTTTCACAGCCAGTATGGACACCAGCGACGACCGCAGCGACTAACAGCCCTTTCAACCCACACATGGGCATTTGCACTCAGTCGCCAGTTTATTAGGTACACCAGGGTAAAACCAATACAGCCTAAGACAACAGTCAGGCAATAAAAACTCTATTTTCATGAAGGTTGTACCGGTCAGATTGTGATATAACCGTCTTAGAGAGGTGTTTATTATTTTATTTATATCTATTATTTTGCCCACCCCATTTGTATCAATGAGGGTAGACTAAATAACAGAAACACCCCTCTGTGTAATGCAATACAGTTCAGCAGCAGCCCAAACTGCATCCTTCAAAATGATCGTACAGCTGCATCAACACCTTCCTACAACTGTTTTACTATAAACCTTCATGAATGCAGGTTTTAAGGGCGGGCTGTTGCATTGGTTTTTGCTGGGTGTGCCCAATAAACTGGTAACTGAGTGTAAGTAAGGTGTTAAGACAGACGTGACACAATGTGAACCCATCATTTACAGCTAAGTGGAGGCAAACTAGTCAAGGCATGAGGGTGGGTCTGGTTTATAACCAGGCAGTTCAGTTATGTAATGTGCATTTCCCCCCCATTCAGCCCGCCACTGTAATAAATACACTAGTTACAGAGTTACAGGCACATTATCACAATGCACTGTAGGAGCAGTAACATTAGAAACGCGCTGTCTGGCTCCCGGGAGACTTGGGGGGGGGGGCAGTTCTGTGCTTCTTGCACTCAAAACCTTAACGTTAGCGCAAGCTAGCAGCAGGCTAACAGCTGATGGAGTGAATAGGAGCCTCAGAAGGAGCCTCGCCAGCGGCAGAAGTTAAAGCCGAACAGCAGGGACCGGGCTGCCGTTTGGTGTCACTTTGTGTCCACGCTTACCGGGACGCGTCCTCGAGCTACAATGGGAGACATGTACGTCTTCTAGCCCGCTAGCTGCCTGTGCAGGCGACACTTAACAGCGGGGAGACGGTTAACGGTTACTCAGAGACCCGGTCTTACTACTTCACGACGGCGGCTTACCTTCCCTCTTTCGCGCCCTCTCACACGAACATAAAACCAGCGGCGAACGGCCTCCGCCCGTACAAGTTCCCCTTTCCGCGGCGGTGAAAACAGGAGAGGAGGCTTAACCGGGTCTCAAGACAGAGCTCCACGTCCCCACTGGGCTCCATCAACGTGGCACTAAGCAACAGTCTCCTCCTCACACGAAGAAGAAGAGGAGCAACTTCCGGGGGGGACGGCAAACACTGTTACGCCTGCTAGCATGCTAACTGAGCTGGCGCCTCGTTTTCATAATGAGCCTTAAACATGTGGAACATTTTACATTTAAAAGTACCCAATACGGAATGTTGTGGAGGAAAAAAAAAAAAGACACTGAAGTTGTTAATGTAATTTTAGAAGCTAAGTATTTCATATATAAACGCAGATATATATTTGTAAGTTAATGTTCATCATATGCAAGTTCTGGAGAGGCTGAATTATCCCCAAACTCAAAAAAAGTGATGCTTTACTAACTAATTACAATCTGCAGCATTTCACTGTTGTAGCTGCTTGAGGTGGAGCGAGTTTAAACTACTTCACATTCACCTCTTTGGGTCTAAAATACTGAAACTATTGTCTTTTAGAAACTTGAGGAGGCCCAATGCAACACCGCTTTGTGGAGGCTGAGTGCTACTGGTTTCATCTTTAATGTAAAGCCTTATTCTGAAAGGTAAACACAAACACAGGTCTGAAAAACACAGTACTATATTTCCCTCAGAAATGTAAAAGCAAGCATCAAATGGAGACAATGTTAAAGTGCATCAATAGTGTACCCAAGTACAGTATTTGAGGAAACGTAATGAGTTACTTTCCACCACCCAATTCTGATAATGTTAAGGGAGTTAAAGGAGGATTAAACGCAATTTTGAGATTCCTCTGTGTTTAATTAAGTCAATACACCTGTGATAAACAGGCAAAGTCTGGTGATGAATGCACAAAACGTCCCCCCGTTTCCCCAAAGACACCCCCACCATCCCAAAAACCACAAACGGCCAAACTTTGCTCCACGATCTGTATTTATTTGACAATGAATAACTTAAAATAGAGGACACAAAGACAAACCGGTCAAGTCGCTTTCACTTCGGCAGGTCGAGCCTGAAAGAACAACGCAGATATTCAAGTGAGCTAAACAGGTCCAAGTCACACAAACAGCAGCAAGTTAGTTGGATCATTAATGCCAAGAACCCTCATTTAACAGCTCGTGAATAATCTTCCCCAGACATTTGAATGGGTCAGATGGGTAGTGATTGATATAATCATTGGGATGGCTATTCACTTTAATACATAGATGACAGATCTGCAATACATACATACATGTTGATCAGGTCCACACAGCCCATTTCGCCGAACTCCTGCTCTTCAGCTCATCTGTCAAAAGAAGATATTTTAGACGTTAACCATCAGAAGTGTGGCTGGTGAAACTACACTTACACCATTAATACATCTGTACACCAGATGACTTAAACCCAAGCTTTGCAATTCGTGGGCGCATCTTTATGCCGAACTGATGAGGTGCTGCTTATCCTTCAGAACATGCTTGAGCTGTGTCCTGTCGACTCGTGAAACTCGGTGGATAAACGAGTTCACGCCCAAACCGCCACCTGTCAAGCAACAGGTCTGGCGTGACGCGCGTCTCGCGCCGGAGCACGACCTTTTCTTGACCACGTGCCCCGACGGCGGTGGGCTTACTACGTGACGCGGGCTAATTGCGCGGTCCACAACACGTTGGCACCAAAGAAAGTTGAGTCATTACGGATTTAATTTGCGGCTTACTTACCTGGTCACCGAACAGGGACCCCCACACGTGCGGAGACACAATTTCGGCTAACGTTGCTGAACGAAACCTCGCACCCAAAATCGTGAAGAGCGAGCGAGCTGCTCACAGCAACTACATTTATTTAATATGCAAAAAGCCTTTTTTTTTTTTTTTAAAAACACCTGTACCTGAAACATAACCGTTCCTGTCTCGAAAAATAACATTTCCCCGAAGACCTCCAGCCTACTACTGATCCACCCCTGCCTTCCATTACTATTGCTGCTGCTGCTTCTTCTTCTTCTTCTTCTTCTTCTTCTTCTTCTTCTTCTTCTTCTTCCTCGATATTTAACGGCGGTTGGCATCCAACTTCAATGGTGCATTACTGCCACCTACTGTACTGGCGTGTGGACCGAAGTTTAGGCAGAGATAACTACAACAAAAAAAAAACAAAAACAAAACAAAAAAATTTAAACTTTAATTTCCTGAGCTGTTAACTATTTCCTATCGGATAAACCTGTGGCCTTTAAGAAACCAAAAAATGATCACCACTGTCTCTTGATGTTTTTCCCAATATCTCCCTAAGTGAATCTCCTTGAACCCCCACCTTCCCCATGTCCTCCCTCTTCTTCATTCTTTGCCTCTCGTATTTCCAACATTCAAATATCACATGTTCAATAGATTCAATATCATTACAAAATTCACACACTCCTGATATACGCTTACCTATAATAAATACATATTTATTTAACCCACAATGTCCAACCCTTAATCTAGTAAAGATTATTTCTTCCCTTCGATTTCTTCCATTGACCTTCCCCGCCCCAACCTTTTGTTGTATACCGTATAGATGTCTCCCTTTCACCTCTACATCCCAGCATCTCTGCCACTTTTCCATCATTTTCCATTTCACTGGCTTGCTTTGCCAAACCATCTACCACGTCGTTTCCTTTAACCCCGACATGCGCTGGAACCCACGTGAATTTTACTCTCATAACCCATCTGGCAAATGCGTGTGTAACATTCTAGTACCTCATATACCAGATCCTGCCTTGATTGTGATTTGAATGATTGCAGACTCTTTAAAACTTCACTGCAATCTGTGCAAATTACAACTTTATCTGGTCTAACTTCTTCTACCCACTGCAACGCCAACCAAATACCCACCAGTTCTGTTGTAAATACAGATATATGACTTCTTCTTCTTTCTTTTCTCCTCCGTTTTTTTTTTGAGGGGGGGGGGTTTTACGGCAGCTTGCATCCAATTGGTTGCATTACTGCCACCTACTGTACTAAATTCCCTTCACACTATATTCTCTTGTCCAATCCAGTTTCTTTAAAAAAACAACAAAAAAAACAACCTAATAAATATTCCCTTCCTTCCTGCTTCTCTGTACATCCTAATATACGTTTAAGATGTCTCTCTAGTCCTCCTAAACTTTGTGACTGGGTCATCATTTCTTGTCTTTCTTTCTTAAACTTCCCACAGTGTTTTAAAACACGCTCGACTGACTCACCCTCCGTCACCTCCTGACACAGCCACTCTATTTTGCACAGAATATACAGTAAATGCCTCCCTTTTGTTTCATCCTTCCACTTCTGTTGCCATTCATCCTTCCACACCGTGCTCCTTCCCCTCTGATTTAGATAACTTTATATTCATTTGAACAGCTTCCTTTTTTTGCTGCCTTTTTTAGCCAGCTTATCTGCCCTTTCATTGCCCAGAATACCTGTATGAGCAATGGTCACGACAGTAGTCTTTACTCTCGACTTCCTATTAAACGGATCTGCACCTTTCTTTCTTGCCTTGATTGGACGTTGTCTCATGTCTACCAAGCAGCTGTTCTTGTATCCGCACAGGGATTACAGGCCACATTACAGTTACTGCGGCTGCATCGCCTGTCCAGCCTAAACTTGATTTTCTCCCTTTTTCCCCAGCTGGCCTGTAACACTCGTTTGGTTGGACGACCATCTCCGAGCCCCCTCAGATTTATCCAGTAGTTTACATGCGGCTGTGTCTGACCCCAACCTCCTCGCCTCGCCTTCTTCTTCTGGTTTATTGACAGTTTTGGCTCCGTGTGTGCGTTTCCCCCTGCTTTCCTCTACTTGTCTTGGCAAAGATGTGCCTTTCTCACAGAATTATAACACATTTAATGGAGCCTCCCAGGTTCTGAATTACTGACATTTTCATATTTTAATTGCACACACCGTCATTTAAATAACATACGGTCATATTCTTTATTATTTTCCTATAATATTTTTGCTTTAATATCCTCTAATATCTTATTGTCAATTTTATAGCTACGCTTCTTGACCTGCAGTAGCTACTTGCTTTATAGTTCTACTATGTTCAATGTCTTGCACCAAACATACCAAGGCAAATTCCTCGTATGCGTAAACCTACTTGGCAATAAAGCTGTTTCTGATTCTAAATTCTCTTTTAAAATTGCAGTTTGCCGTTCGAGATATAACAAAGTATGATTCCTCGTTGTAAATTACAAGCGACACGTCATTTTGACCTATAACTGAGCCGTTGTATAAATACCACATTCTTTTGACCTTGTTAGTCTACTGACAACATGATGGCATGGTTTGAAACCACGAACAATATCACAAAACCAAATGGAGACATCATAAAGCACGAGATGACTGCTAGAACGACAGTAAGCAAATATGCTGTTTTGTCTTCTTGTTTTTTTTATTTTTTTTTTTCATAAAGGGGAAGTGGAAGTAGGCCATGCATTCAGGACGCAGTGGAGGAGCAAAAGCGAGAAAAACAAAGAGTCAAACATCCTCGGTATAACAACATATGTGACGGGTGCATGGTGGACACATTCGCACGCCGTCCTTTGGCTGCCAAACAGCTGCACAACCCAGTCAAACTGAATGAACAGCGCTTCACCGGAGAGTAGGTCAACGTGATGCTTCAGAAAACAGACATTTTCGCCACAACGCCACATGACCTTTGTGCGACGCTGCCGTGGAGCTGCGTGCATCACAGACGGTCAATACCCCCCTTAACCCCATCTGTCCTTGCACTGTTATCTTTTTGATCACCCCCTGAGGGTGATGCGGTTGCCCCTGTGAATCAGTAGGGCGCAGCTGAGACCAGGACTTTGCTGACTCTTAAGAGACAGAGACAGCAGAGATCAGGATCTTAATCCCTAACCGTAAGAGTGCTGAGTCTGGGCGATTCGGGCAACTGGTAGGTTTGCAAGTGTTGCCCATTCCACGTGTTAGCCGCGCGAGCAGCGTTGACTCTAAGGATGGCAGAGTTGGTCTGATGTCTCAACAGCTATTGAATGGGTTGCCATAACCAACATTCATGGTCCCCAGAGGATGAACCCTTATGGCTTTAGCGGCCCTGTGACTTTTCCTTTCATCTAGAGCCACCATGAGATCGAAATGTTTTCCTGGACAAAAGTTTTTTTTGGGGTTTATGACCAAATACCTGCAAAACTGTGCAGCCTCACAGAGCTGCTGGCGCGGCCGTAGACTCTCCGTCTTGTTAAAAATGCATCTCACAATGCCAGTTAGAATATTTTTGAACTTACAACGCATTCCCACAAGCTAGTTTTGAATCAGCGGAACTACAGACAATCTCATTTGATGCAAAGACCTGCGGCCCGGCTGACTTTTATTAACCCCGCAGCAGATGTTTCTCACATTGTTTGCAGTGTCATTTTAAAAAACACCTTGATTACAAAACAAATTGATTAGAGCTGCTTCAACCCTTTTGCGGCAGTACGTTTGTCATTGCTAAATCAATGGCAAATTCATAAATAATGAAGGTACATTACATTTAAAAAAAAAAAAAAGAAGCCATACAGACACATTTTTTAAAGCTGAAAAACATTATGTAGTTTAATTGCTATGTAAAAGTCAGGATGGAAGGGCAGGTGAACAGCCACAATGATGAAAAGCAGCCAACAGCAGCTACCTCCACAGCAGACACTGGTTCTTAAATGAAGAGGTGGCGTGGTTGGTGTAAGTACTATTACGAGCATTCAGAATAAATTCATTCGTGTGAACGTTGGTGAATGTTGCATTATTACAACAACAAAAAAAAGGGGTCTGAATGGGGTAATTGTGCCTTCCTCACAACGTTTGTCTCAAGCGCAGACTGAGGGAACCACCCTCCATGTAGCATTCGCAGATCACGAAACAAAATGAATCAAAATCCTATTGTTCTCCTCAGAGAGCGCTGTCCTAGTGACGCTTCGCGTACCTTTTGTGTTGTTTTGTTTGGGATGTGAATTATCTGAGAGTTTCAGTGAGCAAGAAGTGGGGTTTCTGTACCTGCACTTCAGTGATACTCCAAGTGGTGACGAGTCACGTGCAGGGTGATATTGTGCACAAAAAAAACAAACAAGGGCTCGCTCTTTAGAGCTAAACTGTCTAAAATCCCGCAATTCCTACATTAAAGAAAAAAGAAAAAGTGGAGCAAACAAGGTTACTGTACAATCTATTACAATTCACTGCAACAGCTCTGCCATACATGCTACCTTTTCAAATAATGTTCAGCGTTCGGTCACATTGTCAAAAATGTCTAAGTTCAACTATATGTTTATCGTTCATTAATTCTTCATGGGCTGGACGAGTCAATAGCATTTCCATTCAGTGTTGTTGCTCCCGTCCATCCAAAGATGCACTTTCTGGTTTCTTCTATGGATCAGCATTGACTAAATATCTAAAAACGAGCTTAGTAATAGTTTTCGAATTAAGACCTGATTTTAGATGTTCCTGATGTTCAGTTTAGAGCGGTTTGGAGTATGTTTTACATTTTGTTTCAGATTTATTCTCATTGTCGTCTACCCGAGACCTTCCTCTTTGTCGGCGTTTTTGTTAATTTTGTAGAGAGGAAAAAAAAGAAAAAAAGAAGCATTTCATGAAATATAAAATAAAAGAGGTAAAAATGAAACACCTGTGCCTTCATCATTTCAAGTGTTAATTATAAAAAAAAAAAAAAAAGTAATTTAATTTCCCAAGTTCACCTTATGGCCTATAAAAAGGTGGTGTTTTTACTGGACAACATTACACTGAGAGGTGTTTACATGCATGTCTCGGGTAGGGGCAGGGGGGGGGCTGATTAGGAACCCCTCTGAATATAATGCAGTCCACTAACTATAACGTCTGTGCTATCATCTAATTAACACCTCTATGACAGTGTCAATAAAAAAACCAAAAAAAACCCCCTGAACATTATAACTGCTGTATTGGATTGCATTAGATTACACAGGCGTACCTAATAAAGTGGCCACTTTACATTCAACGTCTCTGAGCAAAACACATTTGTATCCTCGAGTGCTACCAAACGTGTTGAATGCCGTTTTGCTGGGACTCGACCAAACTCACAGCATCCAACCTACAAAGACGCCCCGGAGGATGGAGACTCACTCAAAGTCAGAGTTTGGGAAGTTTCAGCTTCAACTCTGAAGAGGCAGACATTGTGACTGGTCACAGAAAGCAAAAGCACAGATGAAACGAATAACATTAACGACGGCTCTGCTTCATTTAAAGCCCCTGAAAACTTGGTTTAAAAAAAAAAAAAAGGCTCCTTACTATGAGCACAGGGGTCGGACACACGGCTTTCTGCCAGAGTTTGCAACAGTTTTGGTTTATCTGGGGGGAAAAAAAAAAGGCGACATTGTGACGAAACCACACTTGACCGACAGGCCACATGAAGCAGATTGGTTTGCCTGATGTGAATAAAAACTAAAGTAGAGCTGCGACTTTCATTTAATCCCTCTGGCTATAAAAATAGCAAACAGTGCCCGCTATAATCTCCCAAATCCCAAGATGGTGTATTCAAATTGCCTGTTATAGTCGATTTGACAGTCCCAAACCGCAAATCAGTTTATTAATTTATTACTTTAGCTTTAACGAGCTGGAAGGTTTGTTTGACAAAAATGACAATCGATTATTGAAATAGTTTAATTTTCTGCCGATTCGACTAAAATACCTTCAGCTCTAAACTGAATGTTGTCATGAATATTTAGTGTTACAGAGAAAGACTGAAGAAACGAAGCCACGTTTTCGGGGGCTTTAAGTATTCATAGCTAAATAAGAAACAATCCAAAGTTAAAAGTTTGAAATGGAACAAAACTCTTAATAGATGATAAAAACCTAATAAGGCTTCATCAGGACTGTGTGGGCACAAAAAAAACCAAAACGTTGTTAAACTCTGATCGATGCATGGAAACGTTCACCTTTTTCCAACTGAGCCTCGCCCCCTTCAAACCTGTGAGAAGTGACACTGAGGAAAAACCCCCGAAGACAAACACAGAAATCTCTCGCGTGAAACCACCAAAGCCGCAGAGCTCTCGCTCACCTGCGCTCGGCTGGCCAATCACGGCCGCGACGTGGGTGAGAAAGTCGAGTGTGGGTCGTATTGGAAAAGGCCTGAATATGCAGAAGTGGCTGATTACTCCTGCGCTTTTCCTGCTATGAAATGCCAAATGAATGTTAGCTCCCTTATTCGCGGCCCCCGGGACGTCGCACCAGCCTCGGACGGACCAGGACGCTGCGTTTGCCCTTTCGTCCCTTTAACCTGCTCGCCTCTAGTCGGGAACATCATTTAACAAGTCACAGAGGTGTTCGCCATCTTTCCATTCATGGTGGTTTTAATGTACAGCAAGCATGTGACTAACAAAACAGAAAGCAGCACCAGAAGAAACGTGTACTATTCTGAGCAGCGCTGCGCGTGTGTGTGCATAATTTTTTATGTGCTGTGTGCATTCATGTTACGACTGGCTTTAGGTTAGAAACCTAAGATTGCCTCTACTCATTTCCATTCAAACAATTTAGCCTAGCCTTGGTTATTAATTAATAATTTGCAGCACTATAAGCCACACAATATTAGCGCTCACAATGATTACAAATACTTGTCAAAATAAATATCAAAAGATACATGTTGGTGGTCTACTGTAAGCACAAATGATTACATAAAAATTACAGGCTTTTCTTTCTTTTTTTAGAAAACAAAAACAAAAAAAAGAAAAAAAAGGGGGAAATAGAATAAAATAGAAGAACCAAAGTTTGGAGAAAAGAGGTAGGGAAAATGAAGTGAAGAAAGTGTAATTCCTGCTCCGCACTACCTTGCTCCGAGTCATTTCTGCCCATCACAGGCAGGTGAGTTAGTGCCCGAACAGCGGCGCTTTGCTCCGTCCATTTGCCCTTCAGTTCGAGTAGGCGAACAGCGCAGACGTCCGTTCCGTGTTTATTATTCCAGCTGGCCCGGGCTTGCCCAAGGCAGGGGACTCTGCTTTCAGGCCATTGTTCTGCCTTTTGGCGAGGGAGTCAACCCGTTTCCCTGCGGGAGAGAGACCCCCAGGGGTCCGAGACAGAGTGCACAGTAATCCATTGCCTCTCGGGCCCCCGCAGCTGGGGCGGGTTAGAGGGTGGGGAGAGCCAGAGCGCTCGGCCTAGTAGTTGATGGAGGCACAGTCTGCTTTGGCTTTCCCCGCGGAGTTGATTATCCGCATGAGGCAGTGTCCGAACTCCTCCAGGATCAGCCTCTCTGCTTCGGCCTGAGGCTGAAGAGTCTGTTCTGCCTTTTTGGCCTGTTCCAGCAGGCACTCGCACGTCGCTTCAAGCACCTCCTTCGTCACAAACGTATAAGGCAGCCTGCAGGGAGAGGGAAAAACCAGGCCTTAGCGAGAAAACACATCCTCCTTCACGTCATCAGATACCATTATCTGCTTGCAGATCCAGTTGTCACGTGAGCTACAGACTGAACTTGGAATTCATCAAATGACTTTGAGACTGACTTTTAATGCTCAAGACTTTCATCGGCATTTTCATCAGCAATAGCCATTAAAAGCATTGACATTTAGGAATGACCTCTTTGTTCATTTTGATATCATACTTTAATATTCAAAAACTACAATTAGGTACGAAGGTCCTTCATCGAGTCTGTAATAGAAATCATCATGGTTTCTGTACCTTCATTTTGTCGAATCATTTATTGATATTATTTTGTCGTTTGATTGATTTTGTTGCTTTGAATTAAGATTAGCTGCTTTGTTTTATCCCCCCCCCCACCCCCTTCTTTTGGACCTTGCTCTCATGATTGTACAAATGTTTGACCTGCAAGTCATCAGTATGTTTGTGAACGACTTACAGTAGGAATCGAACTCCTTGCTTTAAAACGATAAAAGGGCATTTGGGGGGGGGGGGGTTCGAGTATTCCCGTAACTTATTGTTAAAGTGTTACAGTACCTCCCGCTTCCACTTGAAATAACAGGTGTCGTCCGCATGAGCAGGTCTGAGATCTGTGACGACAGCTTGGTCTTAGCTGCAGTCTGCTGTTGTACTCGCACTTCTGCCGCATCAGCCAAGTGCATCAGCGTCTTCCTCTCTGGGCTCTCCTCGAAGTTCTTGCAGCCGATGCACTTACAAATGGACGAGCACATGATCTTCGCCTTCGAGGTGAGAGGAATAAAATATACAAAATGTTGACAACAGTCTTGTTTAGTCCCTATGAGGCGAAAGCAACATTAAACAGCTCCTGCAAACAACGCAGCGTGTAAGGGAAAGCCCACCTCGTAGCACTCGCAGTAGTTCTTCAGGCAGCCTGATCGTTTGCAGTTGCAGCCTTTGCTGTGTCGACGGTCCGACTCGCCCTCTTTGCCTTTGCCAATTTTAGGCTTGAAGGCCTCTGGGTTCCGGTCCAGACACGTCTGTCAAGAAAAAAAAACAACAAACAACACATTTTCGCCTTCATCCAGCTGTCCGACGGGAAGCAACTCCGTCCAAATAACCCAACCCACAAACCCCCCCCCGTACCTTAATAGCTTTGAGACGCTCCGTTTCGTGTTCCAGGTTGTTGAAGCAGTTGTTGCAGTTACAATTATTGCAGAACTCTCCATTCGCAAAGCAGTCGCAGTATCTAAGGGAAGGAAAACAGAGCTCTGCTAGATAAAACTGCCTGAATAACACGGAGTTAGCAGCATATATCTTAGTACTTCCCAAAACAGACGGAAGTCGGTTACACATACAGTATATCGACCAGGTCAGGCTATATCTTCACACTTTTGTCAAACGAATACAACACTTGAAAACCCACTTACAGTTTGAGACACTGTGACTTGGTGCAGTTGCACGGTTTCCTCGGTCTCGACGTCGTTTCTGCTGTTGGCAAGCTGTGAGCCAACGAATAATATTACTTAGATTAAAATTATAGCAGAAGCAAATTCAACCAGTCAATTAGCACAGTTACAAAAATTCTGCAGTCTTCATTTGAAAAGTAGTAGAATCCTTTATCAGGCTTTCAGTGTGAGCTTCAGTTGACAGTATACAGTCATGAGGCAGCTAGGAAACGTGAGGAGAGAGGGACAGACATTCCCTCATCAGAGGTTAGGAAGGCCAAATGTTTAGCATAGTTAACTTTCTGGCAAATACAGACTTTATGTACTATACATGGTTTTCAAGTAGGCAAATTTATCCATTAAGCCCTAATTTCTATTTTAGAAATTAATTAATTAGTAATTTTCATTTTATGCCCAAAAAAAAAACCAAAAAACCAAGCAATATCAATGCAATATTTTGTTTTAAACCGAATATAATATGATATAATGTGTCTGTGACAAGAACTGCCTTCTTGTCCCTCCTTACCCATTGATTGGCAATCTGGCCTGAGTCTGGACAGCAGTGGACGCAGGGAAACCAGAGCTGCTGGCGAGGGTCACAAATGGTGACTGCTGGAGCTACAGGTAACACAACAGGAAATACTCAACACTTGAATATCAAAGAGTAGTGCTTTTTTCTTTCTCAAAACACCCAAAAACAACCCTAACCTGTGTGACGTATTGTGCTGGAACGACTGCATAACCCATGTTCCCTCCTCCTGGAGCCGGTGCCAGAACGGTGCCTGGAGGGAGGTTGGTGAAGTTGGGCTGGATCTGGGGTAGTGGCGTTGCAGGCATGATCAGGCGTTGCTGGGTCTGAGTGGTGCTTACTACTGCTGCTGACGTCAGGGGCTTAGGTGCCACCTGCAGGGAATGCGATCCACGAATTCAAGAGACATTTCACGGAAAGCTTGGTCTGAATAAACATGAAAACAGCATTTACAGAAAACCAAAGTCACCTGTTTGATGGTCTGTGCTGGGACGATCGGGACAGACATCCTGACTGCTCCCGTACTGACCACCATAGGTTTAGCTGCGGGACAAAGCATCGTGAGCTGCCACAGAAGAGCTTCCACGTGTGCCTTTGCTAAATAACATTAAGTGCCACCTGGGTTTGTTACCAGAGAAACGCAGTTTATTAAAACGGTCTGTTTACCGGTCTGTATAGAGCTGGTACTGGGACCACTGGGCTGTCCCGTGCTGCTAGCTGTGGTTGCTGTGACGAGGCGGACGTAGTGGAACCTGCTACCTGGCACCTGAATCTGCTGCACAGTCGGCTGGTTGGCCAGTGGGATGATGGTCTTGAACTGGGAGCCAGCGACTCCGCCCACAGCCTGCACTGGTTTAATATTCTGAAAATGTTCAGATACAACAGGAGACAGAGTTTGAAGTACAAATGACAGAAGGATAAACCAACTTGGTATGAAAAATCAACAATAGTATGAGTCAAGTTAAATCGTAGAACTTAAACGGTATGTTGTGACAGATTCACACTTAAAAATCAAGCCAAACTATTCTCATAAGCAGAAAGCTTTTTGTTGCAGGCCATAAAAAACTTTTTCTCCAACTGATCCTGCAACTATGAGTGCAAAGTGCAAAATATGGCAGAAGGACCATTAGCTGTAAAGAACAAAAAGTCCTGTACACCAAATTGTTCCAAACTGTCGTTCATCAGTAAGGTAAAGAGCATTTGTAATGGAAGGAGGAACGTGATAGAGATCAGGGGTCTGGCCTTAATAACAAGAGTCAGAATAGAAAATAACTTTGGTGAAGTTAGATTGTACATAAATAATAATATTATTTATGCTCTGTAAATACGTAAAAAGGAACATCATTAACACAGTGCAGAGGCAATGCTATCTCTCCCTAAATAAAAACCGAAAGTAATAAAAGCTTTTACACATCGCACTGTGCACTCAGCGGTAATGCACACAGAGCAGCAAACAGATAACAGGCAGCGGTGCGAGAAGACCCACAAGTGAAATCTAACTTTACGGCTACACTGTTGAATCTGATGTTAGTTATGCTGCTTTACCGTGCAAGCTGTAGCATTTCATGTATTAGCCACGGTGAGGCTAATCTACTGCTGACCCACAGCATCAAGGCCCTGCTTAGGAGCAGCTGACGCAGGCATACGGCTGTTAAGACGACTATTTTATTAAATCGATTAACAGAAACCTTTTCTGCACCTATTTTGATAAACCATTAAATCGTTGAAGTTTTAAGGCAAACTCTGGATCCAGCTTCTCAGTTATGAGGATTATTTGCTGCCCTTGTTTTCCCTACGTGATGGCAAACTGAATATGTTTAGGTTTTGGACCACCGGTCAGACAAAACAAAGCAATGTGAACTGAAGAGAAGTCTTAAACATTTTCTAACATTTTCTTCAGACCAAATGATGAATCGATCATTTGAGAAAATAAATGACGGATTAATGGATAACGAAGTTATTGGTTAGTTGCATCCCTACTTCCAACTTCAAGGGAAACGAGGCGTTTTAAGGTGCCACGTACTGACACACTGCAAGGTGTGCGGTAGATTTAACACAAGGTGTGCTCTCTTTTCTTAGCAACGCAGCAGCAGGAGAAGATGGTACCCTCACGCACATCATTGTTGATGTAGAACAAATCATCTGTTTTAAGTCGAGAGCACGATCCAGCTGACAAAAAGCAGCTCTGTGCTCTGATCTCACTACCTGTGCTGTGGTTTGGTTGGTGGCCACCTTGACTGGAGATGCAGATGTGGACTGTTGGACTGTGAGGATCTGCTGGCCAAGTGCTACATTGACGGGCAGCGCCACTGACTTCTGAGAGGCACTGGAGGTCGGGGAAGCCACAGATACCACAGTCACCTGGCAGGGACAAACACGGAGATTTCTCAGTATGATCAGCCCAAGTGACCTGATCAAACACTTAGATAGGACAGCTCATATTAATATTCTCACATAATATCGATGTTTGCCCCCACACATGTCAAATAACTACCGCCAATAACAGTTCTCAGACAAAAATTAAATCATGCTGCATGTGCTGGCAGAAACTGAAGGAAAAGACTGCTGAAATGCAGCAAGCATAACACAGTGCATATTTAGATTTGTCAAACACAGGTGTGTAGGATAACATTAACGATTGCTGCGTGTGTCAGTCCCAGGGCTCTGGTACTGTGCATACTGGCTGACTGGCAAGAATTAGTCGGAACGCAAACATTTCCGACCTCCTACTAGAAAAGGTACAAGCGAGCGCCACTCAAAGTCGGACTTCCTACTTGTGAACTCGGAGCAAATTCACGTGCCCCGACTTCACGAAGACGCGGGCTGTCTGACGTCAACACAACAATGGCAACACGCATGGAAGAGCACATTAGACCACATTTCAAATCAATCACGTCTACCTCCGTGTATGAGCATAGAGAGCAACAAAAAAAAAACGTAGTGTAAAATTCCTTGTATGTGCACACACACACCTGGCCAATAAAGCTGATTCTGATCAATAGGGGAGGGGGGTAGGATGTAGCCCATTTTCAGACTACAGAATTTTATTAGGCTAGTAAATGGACTATTAATTAAGATACGCTTCTGGGTATAAAAGTGCCCTAAACTATTAGGCTATGTAGGCCTATGATGGCGTCTGTTGTTGTTATTTCCTCCTCGCTTTCGTTTATATATGTAAGGAGGCTGCACTGCTGAGAGTTTGAAATTGTGTGTACACTTGCCAGAGAAACAACAGTTAGTCACGGCCAGCCATGTGACAAACCAACCGGCATTACAGGCGCTCCTGAATGGGACATCGACGACACCCGTGCCTTTTCTAAAACAAGTCAAAATGTTGTAACCATCTTAAACTTGACCATTTGAAAGCTGCAGTATTTCTAGGCACCTGCAGTTTGTCAATACTTAATTAAACTGAAAAACACCTGGGAAATAATACACCAACAAAACAGAAAAAAATTAAATAAAATAGGAAAAAGGATTATTTTATTTGTAAAATGAGGAATAGTGTGTAGAATTTACCTTGCTGGGAGTCTTAAGCGGGGAAATAGCAATCTTTTTGCCAGAGATACTTTGTATACTAGTGTTGTGGGGCTCAGAGAGAGTAATGGTCCTCTGGGGCATCACTGGGGAATTCTGTGTCAGGACCCGTCCTATGAACACATGGCACAAGATCTGAGAAAACGCGGCTCAATCACAGCACAACCTTTAACTTAAAGGTTAAAGAAAACTACGTAGTCTTGACTTCAGTTCACTGACAAAACAATCACGCGACAATAATGCAAATACACTTACCTGCAATAACAGGAGACACTGAAGTCTGAGGACTTAGACCTTTGCTGTTAACGGTTTTTGTGATGATGAACTTGATTGGCGCAGCTGAGGATGTTGGTGTTTTCTTAGCAATCTGTGGAGATATGCAGTAAGATTTGTGTGCAGTTTATTCCCAACTTAACATCAGTGTTTTAATTAACAAATTGCCTCTGTGTTTCAAATGTGCTATAAAGCTGCTTTGCCTTGTCTTGCACATGTGTGTATCACACTATAGATTTTTTTTTTTCTTCAAGAATTTGCTCAAGCAAGCTCATCATCTTCTGTAAAACTCTTCAACTTTGCAGGTCACACCACCATAAAAAAAAAGTAAACCAAGTGGTAGCTTCACCTTCGAAGCTCATCTTTTAGTACGCACATTAGACAAAAACAACAGGCACGGTAACACTGTACAATTAGAGGTTTCTGATCTAGTTGCAGAGACAGTCGAGTCATATGTTTAACAATCAGCTTAGAGCACCAAAGCCCACATTAGGGGTTACTTGTTGGACAGGACATTGAAACACTCATCCATGGATGGAAAACACTGCAATCCAATCTAACAAAGCTGGTCATGTTTATATTACAATAGTTTAGAGCTAATAAATAGCTTGTAAACCGTGTGTGCAGTCTTATTGGCCAAAGCTAAAATTTGCAATAGTCATTTAACACTAATATGTGGAAAATTATCGAATAGCTACGATATTAAATTGTCAAACAATGTCGACATCAATTTGTTTTAAAAATTGCTGTAGAACACAAAGCAACCAACGTTACCTGTACAGTCTTCAGCTGCTGGGCCTGTAACGTGGCCAACTGGTTGCCAGCACTCCCCATCACTGGCTTCAGCTCCGACCTCCCACCAATAGTCACCACTTTAAACTGTGGAGCTTGAGATTTGGGGTCTCCTGAAGTCTGTGAAACGCCAGGCTTGCTGCCTGTGTGGGGTAACTGCAGCACTATAGGCTGCCCTGACTTTCCTATTGCTGTGACCAAAAGTTTTTGTCCCTCCTGCTTGATGACCTGCGGCTGAGTACCTGCGGACTTTGCTGCCTCTGTGGCTTGAGATGAGGCCACCTTGTTGAGAATGATCTGATGGTTTGCAGCAGAGATGGTGAACGGAGCCGTGAGCTTCTGTAACCCACTTGTAGAAACACTAGTCCCAGTCAAACTATCCGTGGTTTTGGTAGTGGCTGTGGAAGTAGCCATGGATGGTTTGAGGGTAAGAAGGGGTGCCGATGTGCTGGATATCGAGATGGGAAGCTGAACTCCGGAGCTAATGCTGAATGTGGAGTCTGTGGCGGTGGAGATGGTCAGAGCCTGAGTATGTTCTGTTGAAGTGACATCTGAACAGAGGCTCACGTTTTCCGAAGCCACGGGCGAGTCCGTTTCCATCGGGACCGACGTGTCGCCGCTGGCATCTGACCGGGCCGTGGTGCTGTCGGGCTGGGAGTGAGGGACGTCCTCTATGCCCTCAGTATCCATGATCTCATCGGGAAGGAGGCTGTTGACCTCCGGCGACACCACGTCCATGCTTGCACAGTCTCAGCTCTCTGTTAACCCACGAAAGAACAACGCAACGCGTTTTCAATGTCACAATAAAACGTAAATGTAAGATTGTACTCAAATACACTGGAAGCTTTTAAGAAAACATTTCATTATTTTTAATCATTTAAATGCAATTATTTTAACCCGAGTTAGGAGAAACACGCATTTACTGAACTAGATGCATCATAGTGCCTGATGCACACAAACTCTCCTATCACAGGTGCAATTCAGACAACATTTTGATGACTTTACACATAGGTGTTGCATTTAATTACAATAAACTAGACTTATAAATTCACATATATATGAAATGCATTTCTGATGCATTGCTCAACATACAGCAAAAGGCTTTGCAAGGAAAATAAACAAAAAAGCCAGACAGCTTAAGTATTACTAGTAAAAAAACGCGGGTTTTGACAACGTAATGCAGCTACCTGTCAACTATTTATCAGTAAGGTGAGACTGAATCACTTGAGGGGCTGTGCATGAGCTCAGGTTTGGGCTCTCCACTAGTTCGGACACCGGGTGACAGCTGATGCTGGGTGAGCTAGGCCGCGCATCTTTGTCCTACAGCGCTCAACGTGAACCCACATATGAACCACGCCGACCCCCGACACACACACACACACACACACACACACAACTGCTCTCATCGTTTTCACGTCCCCATATGAAACTGTGCTGAGCTGGCACTCATTTGCGCAGTAAATAAAACATATCGACAGAAGTGTCCCCGGTTGAGGCAAAAAGCCCGAGAGAAAGCGACAAGCCGTTTGCTGGCCGAGTTACTATTTCAGGCCGGAGTTGGATTTCGAAAGATCCGCCATTTTTACCTCGTCATCAACTCTGTTAGCTCTTCGGCTAACAGCGAGCTAATGAGAGGGGGGGGGTGCGCTTATTATTATTATTTACATTAAGATAAGACGCTTAGCCGCGACAGCTCCCCAGGAAACACTGAAAGCTACACAGGAGCTGGCGTTAATGCCGGCTGGCCACCGCGGGCAATAAACTCTTCCAGCAGACTCTGCGGACGTAAACACTGCTAGCTTTCAGCTCGTCCTCCTGTCACCCGAGACGGCCGCCTGGGTGCGAAACATTTCAGCCCGACAACCCACAGAGTCACCCGGCGCGCAGCCTGTGCTTATAGTGGCTGTGAGACACGTTAGCGCGGCCTAAGCAGCCGTAAGTTACATGTTTTTGTTGAACGGCAGCGCATTTTTGACCCAGTCACAGATAAATACGAGGTTTACAGCTAACAGCAACGTTAGCCGCTAACGTCTGCTCTCAAGCCTTCTGACAGCACACACGGGCAATGCAGAAGAAGTCATCCCATCAAAACAGCTCCCCAGCGCGTCTCGGCGTTCAACTAACTGAAGTTAGCTTATACTTTTCGTCCGCGGACGCTTCACATGACATTTGCACCATGTTGTTAAAGTGTCTGTTATAACGCGCCAAACAGGGTCTCGTCACACAGAGCCCTGTAATGGAGCGGCTCCAGGGGATAGCCTGGTCCTTGTGCCCTTCGTCGGAGTCTACCCCTCAACCAGCGTTGTTCTCTTCAGGCTCACCGAGACAGCCCAGCGGGCAGGACGACTGCACTAGCGAGCCTGCCGAGCTTGCTAACCCGAGCTAGCTAGCACAACATTATATCTCAACACTAAACACATGGTTAGGTGTGCGGCTCTCTGCCGGGCGCCGTGTGGCGAACCCTGGAGCGGGGCCCAACACACAGTCACGCTTACCCGGGATATTCACGCTGGGCAACGTTTCCAGATAAAGCGAGGAAAGGAGAAGGCGATTGTTCAAAATACCGCGCCGAGCGCCATTCCTCCCTGACATTTCACAAGTCGACCACGCCCTCAACGTCCTACGTCACCGCTACGTAACACTTAAAGGCGCAGCGCCTCGGTTGTTTTTATTAAAATTAAAACCCGCAATTCTGCTGATTTATGTAACGTTATGCATTTTAAGGAACGTACATGTTTGTAATCAATTTACAAAGCAAACGAGTTCAATAATTTAAAAAATTAAAAACACAGCTCTACAAAACTACGTAGGGCCACCAATATCCTCCAAAGCAGAGGGCAATACCTTTACTAATGTCAAAATGTACAAAAATAAAATAGTAAATAAATGTAAAGCTCAGTGGCTTAAGAGATACAAGTACATTGTACACTAACAGCAAATGGGGGAAAAAAGAAACAAAATGAGAAGGAAAGAAAGAAGAAACCCTGATTAAATAAGAAGTATATCTCTTTTGGTAAATAGATTGTTATCTTTTAAATCAAGGTGGTTTTGTGAAGTCCCATTTTATTTAAAGACAATCATATGTACAAAAATACAAATAAGAACAGGGAAAATAACAGAAATAAAAAAGAAGAGGGCTTTATATCGAGAATGAGTTTTGGGCATACTGGACTAAAAAGTGCGCTTAAAAAAATCTAAATATTTAGATTTTTGGAAAAAAAACACTGGCCTTATTAGAAGGATATAAAATGTAATACAAATTCAAGTGTGTCTATTGTAACGAGTTAAAATGTACTGGTATTATTTTAGTTGTTTTTTATTTTATTTTTACTTATTTATTATTGTGTGTAGCGGGGATTTGTAAACCATTTTGAGTCACACTCCATTTCAGCAGGTGGCGGTAACGCGCACCCAATAATTGTTTGCCAGCCGCCGTAAAACAATAATAGAAGAAGAAGAAGAAGACGAAGAAGACACGGACCGGAAGGCGCGTTGCTCTCTTGGCGAAGGAAGCCGGTGTTGTTGACACTTCCTCAGGCGACAATGGCGACCGAAGTGAGGCAGGAGCTTGCGCAGCTGATGAATTCAAGTGGCTCTCACAAAGACCTCGCTGCCAAGTATGTGACACCACTTATGAAATACCCGTTGCTTGCTGCTGGTGGCCGCATGCAGACGGCAAACGCCGCAGTAACTGTTAGCTAGCGACGAGCTAGCTGTTATAGCCCAAGCTAAGCTAACGCTAGCCGCATTAGCCGAACAGTTCATCTAGTTTAGGTCAACGTTAAGTGTTTGAAAACAACATCAAAGCACTTTATTGTACAGGTTCCCCTTTAAGCTGTAACACCACGTTCGGGCGACGTAAAGCTGCGAGGCTGACATCGGCGTTACTGTTATATTTCACCGTGTTAGCATCTTAACAGCTACTGCTCCCTAGCTGTTTAGCCCTATCCCTCTTTGCAAAGCTCCCGGGCTCGAAATGGTTATTTGGACAAGAAGGTTTCCACATATAAATCCTACATTAACACTTCTTCGTTTTTGTTCATCTATTGTTGATGCTGTTTCCGTTTAAATAAATTTAATAAAGCATGAGTTTTAATGTGCTGAGGTTTTAAGCTTAATCTCTGTATTGCCTCTAGACTAAAGTGTGTGTGTGTCACATTTATACAGTCTCAGCCTTTGCACCTTCACTAAACCGTGGCCTGGTGTCTGACCTGTGAACTCTCTTTTAGATATCGACAGATTCTGGACAGGGCCATTCAGTATACAGATGCCGATCAGCTGGAGTCCCTGAAGGCCTTTGTTGAAGCAAGTATGCCGTGCCAGCATTCTCTTTACGTGACCAGCATTCGCTACATGCTTAGTACAGGTGGATATCTTAACCATGGCCTCTCTCTTTCACAGTGGTCAATGAAAACGTCAGTCTTGTCATCTCGAGGCAACTGCTCACAGACTTCTGCACACATCTGCCCAACCTGCCGGACGCCACCGCTAAAGCGGTGTATCATTTCACCTTGGAGAAGATCCAGCCGAGGGTCATCTCCTTTGAGGAACAAGTAAAAGCCCTCACACTCTCCCTTATGGCCCTAATTGGTATTTGTTGTTGAGCAGTCAGTTAAACGTCAGTGTTCTTGTTGAAATGCATAATAATTGGTTGACGTGCTTACACGTCCTCAGGTGGCCTCAATCAGACAACACTTAGCAACCATTTATGAGAAGGAGGGAGACTGGAGAAATGCCGCCCAAGTCTTGGTTGGTATTCCCCTGGAAACAGGACAGAAGTAAGTGAGCGACTGGCAGAAGCATTTCCTACTTTAATGTTTTTCTTATGTCCAAGTCTTTTAAATACCTTTTTTTATTCCCTCCCTTAGGCAATACAATGTTGACTATAAGTTGGATACATACCTGAAAATTGCCCGTCTCTACCTTGAGGATGATGATCCAGTCCAGGCGGAGGCCTACATCAACAGGGCCTCGTTGCTTCAGAATGAGTCCTCTAATGAACAGCTGCAGATACACTATAAGGTACACTTTACTTTATTGTTTACTTTTACAGGGAAAATGCACAATTAATAGTAATTGCACCAGAGTTAGCTAACAGCTAATTTGCATCTGCTGTCCCAGGGCAGGTAAACAAATAACATAACTTACAATACAGCACATACAACATCACAATAACCTACATATCCATTATGTAATATATAAACAAGGAATTGACAACAGTCATTAATGGTTGCAAATTTGTTCTAATACGAGCCCGTGCTTAAGCTTAATTTAAAAAAAGGTACCACTGTGGTACCAAATCTCCCCTCACAGAAGCTCTAGTCCTTCCGGCACTACCATTAAGAACCAGGCATCCCTTAAGAAGAGGAGGAGCAAGATTATATACCATTCTATACATCATTGTAAAATACAACATTATTAAAATGTAAAAAAATTTAGTTTTTCCAAATGGTACAGCGTTGATAGTCCCTTGGCTTTTTGTCTAGTACTTTCAAAATGTGTTTATGAAGAGAGTACGCAGGGTTAAGTGTAGCTGCACCTGCCTGTGACCAAGTTGTTACACGACCCCTTAGTGATCCCCCCCCCAGGTCGTATCTGCATTACTCTGAGTGCTTAAATCAAACATTATGGGGACTTTGCCCGTAAACGATGTGCGTAGTTGCTTGAATCAGTGTTTCATGCCGTCTTTCCTTCTTAGGTGTGTTATGCCAAAGTCCTAGACTTCAGGAGGAAGTTCATTGAAGCTGCACAAAGATACAACGAGCTGTCTTATAAGTCAATTGTCCACGAGACTGAACGTCTGGAGGCACTGAAACATGCCCTGAACTGCACCATACTGGCCTCTGCAGGTACCATCAAGACTAATGTGTTTAGGGCTACATTTACAAAGAGAATCGAAATGATAAACTTAAAAATAGTTGAGGCACATGTCATAAATATTGTCATTTGATTTAGGCCAGCAGCGCTCCCGTATGTTGGCCACTCTCTTTAAGGATGAGCGTTGTCAGCAGCTGGCTACCTATGGTATTCTGGAGAAGATGTACCTGGACCGTATCATCAGAGGAAACCAGCTGCAGGAGTTTGCTGCCATGTTGATGCCCCACCAGAAAGCCACCACAGCGGATGGTGAGTTGAGATAATTAGCTTCACGCTGCCTAAGATGCTAAGTTGTTGGATTTGACGAAGGGGGAAAATGTTCCTATTCCCACCATCACTTCTTCAACTGTTGATAGCTAAATATGTACCTGCTGCGTGAGCCCTGCGGCCATGTGTGGACAGTGTAGAGGCATATGCTATCAATGAATGAAGGCCCATGTTCCTGGTTTTATTGCAGCTGTGATGGTGCACATATCGAGCTTTTAGAAGCTAATTGTTTTGTGTCATGTTTTATGCCTTGAATGCTGATGATGTGGTATTAATCACCATTCACTATAGCCTTTATATGTTTACTATAGCTCAACCCTGGTCCACGCCAGATTGGTTTAGCTTGTGGGTTGTGTTGGGAGCAGACGCAGATACAACAGAGCCCTTGAAAACAAGTAAACAGGGCTGCATGTGACCCAAAGGACTTGTGTAAAACAACCAGTCACATTCTTGATCAGTTGCAGGTGGGGATGTATTTGGGGACGGTGCAAAAATCTCGTCAGTCTTGGCTAACAAGCCTGCGCAAACTGCAGTGGCTGAAACCAAGTGCAACACGGTTCACCTGTGTGAACATGTAGCTACCCTTAGGGGTCACTCTGGGACTAAGCATTGCTGGGCATGCTTGTGTTAAGACCACTTGGCTCTTCATGGGAAGCAACACGGTTATAAATCCAGATTTTGTAGATTAAATGTGTCTGAGGGCCACACTGACAAACATGACCGGCACGGAGCAAATGTCTCTGCGCTCATCATCCAGTTTTTTTAGGTCACAAGTGGCCTGAAGCATTTCCTTGAATAAAGAATCAGCTGATATTGAAATCATTAACTTGGACTGCCCAATTCACTTTGCACGTGGAAAAAAGCTAGAAAGCCACAGTTCAGTGGAAAGTCTAAGCCCCATTCGGACTGGATTTATTTATTGATTGATTTTTAATCCTGTCCGGAGTGCGTATGTGGGTAATTTGTCACCCCCCACCCCATCAATAAATACAGCTGCAATTACCTTCTTGTTTATTGGCAAAGTGACTGATCCTCATGCTAACACCAACATGTTAGTGGAATCAATATGATGACAGAAAAAATTAAAGCCTTCAGGAGATCAAGACCATATGAAAGTTAATGTAATAGCCTGTTGTAATGTCCGCTACTGGTTAGGTACTGGTATTCTCTTTTGAGCCCTGTTTTTTAGCGTATATGTGTTTACATTTTTGCAAATCGACGCCATTGAAAGTATGCTGAATTAGGTATTAGCAGTTCCTGTTTGCAGTGTACCCATGAATGTACAGACAACTTGATCAGTTTAATACTGAAAGAAAACTTAAAAACGTCCTGATTTCTCTGAAGCCTCTATGGTTTTTAAGTGTTTTTTTTATTTTTTTTATGTATTTGCAATGGACATCAGAGATGATGAATGATATCAATAGGCTGTGTGTTGAGATGTAACGGAGTTGTAACTAAGATGTAACTGACATTTACGGAGTCAGATTACCAGAAGGGGCTGCTGCCAGCGGAGAAACGGGTCTGTCTCAGGGCAGTTGGAAGCTTCTCCCGGAAGTGTCAATAAAAAGGGTGCAGTCGCTATAGTGCAATAGTAGTTTATGGAACCTTTTATGGTCAGCATTTTGAAATACAGTCTTTATATTGCTATTGGTTTTTCCATCACACCCTCTTAATTTAGAGACAGAGAAAATTGCCCCATGCTAATTGCATTGACGTTCAAACTGAGTGAATTACATAATCGACACTTACGAGAGCTCTCTCCAGCGTAGTCCTCCTCAATACGGTGTTTCCGTTGATCCATGACATGAAAATCTGCACGTGCCGAATGTGTCTGAAACGAGCCACAAAAGGAATCTGACCCTGAGTCAGTGAGGTTCATGGTATGAAAGTAGTGTGACCGTGATTTAAGTTGTGTGTTCTCTCTCTTGCAGGCTCCAGCATCCTTGACAGAGCTGTGATCGAACACAACCTCCTGTCTGCTAGCAAACTCTACAACAACATCACTTTTGAAGAACTAGGAGCGCTGTTGGAAATCCCGCCGGCAAAGGTGAGACATCGATCAGATAAATATTGTTTGTTTTGTCCATTTTTAGCCCTTTCTGCCAACAGTCACTGTGAAAGAGCTTCACTGTAAATGTAAATGTAAAATTAATATTCAGCTCTAAATATTTACACAGTTAGCTGCCACAATTCACGGCACGAAAATGTTCAGTTTCCAGGAATATCACTGGTTGTTGACCAGCTGTTAATATTTGATTAAGTCTGTACTCAATCTGCGTTTTCCTTTGAGCACATAATTGCTAACTTAATTCAAGGCCCATTTGTTTCAGTAGCGTTAACATCAAAATCTGTTTGTTTGTGATGCATTCAAGCATATTGCATAAAATTTGGAACCCGAAATGTATATGATGAAATAATTTACTCCCACAAACCTTGCTAAATTTCAAGATGTATGCATTTACCAAAGCCAGTGTTTTAAAAAAAAGACGGCTCAAAGCAATTCATCTTTTTAGTCCTCCTTCACCGTTAGTGATAAATTAGCCTTCCAACAAATTTTTCTATTCAGCAGTGTGAGGAAATGTGTTGGATCCAAAAATGTCATTTGTGTAGCTTCAGCTATTTTCCGTAATTGTATGTTGAGATGTTGGCTTCCTTTTTGTTTGTCTTCAGGCTGAGAAAATTGCTTCCCAGATGATCACTGAAGGCCGCATGAATGGCTTCATCGACCAGATAGACGGCATTGTACACTTTGAGAGTGAGTAACGACCGCCTGCGTGTTTTTACATTTAATATAGGACTTGCCAGTTTGTCTTTCGAACTAAAATGCAGTTGTTGTTTTTTTTAATGTATAGTGAAAGTTATAATCCATTGCAATCCAACACAAATGCCACATTTCACAATGTTTTGAAGATGTTTCAGTGTCACAAGTATACTGGGATCCACCACAGTTAGCTCCATTATAGGTGTGAAACAAAGGGTCTCCTGCTTCCCCTCTCTGTTTTGTATTGTACTCGAGTACCTTGAAGACTATTGTAGCACATTTGGCACGTTGTCAATGACAGCAAAACAAAGTTCATGGTAATTATGGGCTCTGACGAAGATCGAGAACAAATTGGTTCTTCTTCCTACATGTTGTGAGAAGTGCTCTTATCCTGCTGTTATATTCACTTCTGATGGAAGTGCCCTGACCTTTTTAGTGAGGAGAAAGCAATTAAAGTAGAATAATAATCTTTTTAGCCACTAATTATATGCCCCATTTGGCGTAAAAAGAAAAGAGTGTTTTAAATCTGCCTTCTCCTTTAGTATTTTAGCACAGGCGCTTGATATGACTGCATATGATCCGTTGGGTAGATTGACTCGACATAAGAATCGTGTCATGAAGTCAGTGATGGAAGTGACAGATTATACCTGTACTGACTGAGAAGAGCTGATTTAAATAAAAGCCAGAAGCAAATATATTGAGAGCTAAAACCTGAATTAACTGTCCATCCGCTGTATACAAACAATAGACCGCCTTTCATTACACAGGTTGCGTGTTGAACTCAAGTGATTTTACTTCAGTGTTTACAGGCACAGGCGAGAGTCTTGTTGTTATGTTGCATACTGTATTGACAGAATTGTGCATAGGATACTTTTTGGACCTAAGGTTTTCATTTGATCATGATAAGTTATATTGTATGTTGTTTGTATTGTTATATTTGAGTCAATAAACCAGTAGGGGGCAGCCTCTTCAAACAGGAACGACAAGAAAGGGCGTAAAGCACCTTCCCTGCCCATCGAAAGCTAGACAGGTGCGGCCATGTTTATTCACATGTCATGAAATGGAAATGTGTTTGATTTATCCCTTTTTATCTCTTCCAGCCCGCGAACCCCTTCCGACCTGGGACAAACAGATCCAGTCTCTGTGTTTCCAAGTCAACAACCTCTTAGAAAAGATCCGTCAGGCTGCTCCAGAGTGGGCTGCACAGGCTATGGAAACCCAGATGACCCAGTAAACATCCTGACCCCTCCCAAAGAAAAACACCCCCTTCACTGCTCCCTCAGCCTGTCCTAAAGTGTTGTCTTCCTCGTCAAAAACGCCACCACTTCAGTCCCAGTAACGGAAACGCCCAAGGAGAAGCCTCTGCTATCACCATCACATAGAATTTTCAGAGAACACTGTTTTATTACTTTTACCCACGGGGGAAATCGTTAAATGTTTCCCAATATTTCAGATCCGTGTCTGGCATAGATTTAATCACAGGAGGGCTGTAATGTAACATTTAGGTGTGACGTCATCTTATTTACTTGGCATGTTACAAATGTGGATATGATTATTCAGATAGTTGACATGTATTAGGGTCAGAAAGAAGTGAAAGATGCGATCAACTGGTCTATTTAAGCTTTTGTGTTCCGACACATTCTCCTGTTTTTAACTTAACATATTTACACAGCAATATCTGTCCCAGTGGTTCTTGATTTATGCCGTCGTGCGACACTTCTCGGTCCACATTTATGAAATTTCAGCAAAAAGAATTAAATTCACAGCTGAGAGAAATTGTTCACCACCATGGTTGTCATTTATTTTCATTGAAATGTTCTACAAGTTATATGATGAAATGCACTTTCTGAATTTGTTTTCTCAGCAAGGTCCTCTTTTAGCAACCAGGATGTTGTAAAGTTACAGTTTTACACCAACGTTGCCGTGCCTGTAGTGTGGCTAACAAACGGCCACACAGCGAAAAAAGAAATCTAACTCTAAACCGGAATTACACAATGCCGGCCTGTAGTGAAATATCCAAAAGTGTACGTACAAACACAGTCAAGCAGAGGGGGGAAAAAAAACCAGGGATAACCTCTACTAATTCAAATTAAAAGGTTTTTATTAAAAGAACAGGTTGAAAAACTGGCTTCAATGAGCACCTCGCACCACGCTACAGGTGTCGTGACAGCATCTAGAAGAGATACATGACAAACCATGATGTGGCGTATATATGAGGTGTTTTTAAATGCGGGTATGATTTGGAGCCGTTGGAATACGCTTACACATTCAGAAAATGCCTTGCTCCTTCCTGCGGTCAATGTCTCTCTTCAGTTGGCAGGTGGCACAGATTGGACAGCACCCGACCACCATGAAGTCTTTACACAGTGACCCCTGGAAACACAAGAGTATGCACTTCTATTGGCTGGCGTAGAGTTACTGACACTGATCTGAGAATTACGTTATTTGTCAAATGTAACACCCTCAGAGGATTTTGCCCCACTGTTTTGGATGCAAGTGTGTGCATAGATGACTCCAGGCATGGACATTTGAACAACGATGCAGGGTTTTGTTCAGGCGCAAGATGAATCAATGTGTGAACACCAGAAAGTCTGCGAGATTATTACTGGTGAAGAGAACAAGAAACAAAACTAAGAGTCTACAGTCATGCTAGCGGCTCTCTGAGGCGGTAGTTAGGCACAGTGGTGCTTTGAGCTAAATGCTAATGTTTAGCAGGTATAATGTTTACCATGTTAACCATCCTAGTTTGGGATGTAAACATGCTAATTAGAACTAAACCCAAAGTACAGATGCGGATGATGGAAATGTCATTTTTGACAGTTTTGCAGGTATTTAGTCATAAACCAAAGTATTGGACAAATTTTAATTCTGACCTGATGGAGATGAAAATTTAAGGGATCAGCAAAGTTACTACAATTCATCCTGAGGGGGACGTGAATATCTACACCAAAATCCATCCAATAGTTGTTAAAATTTCAGTCTGGACCAAAGTGGTGGACCAACCTGCCGACACTGGCTAAAACCAAAATCCTGCTACACAGAACCTAATTTATTTTTTAGACTTCTTTATTCTTTGCCTTTTTCTTACTATATAGTTCAATACTGTACTGTGAGGCTTCTAAAAACTATACAAATTAAACAGCCTAAAAATGACCCTGAACTACAATGTTGAGGTAGTTGTACTTTACTTGATCATTTCCATGTTCTGCTACTTTACACTTTTACTCCATTCATTCTCATTTTTAGGTGATTATACACTAATTAAAACATACTTGTAGATATTATATTCCATTTCTGCCGATAGCTCCTCTCAAATGTTACACAGTGGATTGTGAATGGAAGACTTATTTGTAAAGGAGTACTTTTACTTTGCTGTATTGGTACTTTTACTTGAGTAAAGGATCTGATTGCTTCTTCCGCCAATGCCTGTGACACGTGGTCACAAGCAAAAAAGGTTGGGCACTACCGTTTTACAGCTTTATTCAGTCAGCCTAAACCGATATTTAAAAACTCTACACTTGTTCTGCACTATATACCTGTATAAGTGTTATATAACCACAGCTAAAGGAAGTACCCAGTGTTACCGTAACAATAATGTTGCCATTTTACTACATAGTCCAAAGGGAGTCCTACAGTCAGCCAGCTCCGTATATCCACTGAACACTTACTTTGATGTTGTATCTGGTCCTGTAGACGCTGCGGATGGGCATGCTCAGACCACACAGGCAGCACTCGTCCATGTCACTGGCAATGGAGCAGCCGAGGCACGGGTAGCAGAACAGACCGTAGAGGCCTGAGGCCGAAGGGGAAAGGAATGTATTAGGAAAAAATCTACATCTTGCACGTCTTAAATGTGTGCATGTTTTGATCAGATTTGATCAGTGAGGAGGAGTGCTCACAAGTTCCACAGTCATCGCAGAATTCACACAGGCCGGTCTGGAAGTCAGAGGGTTCGTATCTGCCTGGTTGGTTGGTCACAGCCATGATCAGGGAAATTCTCTGTGGGATGGAAAAGGTTTGTCACTGATTCTGTTAGGGGGTAAGTTCTTATCACTGTGCTTGAGTCTGAACACTGAAGAGCTATACGGCCTATTTTGTGATCACTACTTCTGTATTTTCCCCAACTGTAAATTAATTACACCCCCTTTTGAACATCAAACAATATGAACATTATCCGTTTGGGATTCCCAGTCAAGCGGTTCGTCAGGAGGTAAATCTTACCAGATGGTTGGAGAGTTGAAGGAAGATGAAGCTGACGAAGGAGGGTCCTGGACGACAGACTGAGAGCGGAGACAGCGTGAGTTTTTATAACCGTTTTAAAGCAGGTGACTGATGTGGTTATGGACTTTATCACTTTATTGCCCAGCAAATAGGTCACTAAACACACCTACACCAAGCCAACAATAATGCAATAAACCCTAACTGTATTACATTCTTCTCTCTTTACACACACGTTGTATTCATTCATTTCAGATGCAAATGTAAGCTTTAGAGGCAAATGTGAATTAGAAATAAAAGTGTTTTGTTTTGTTTTTTAAAAAGATTAAACTCCAACTTCCAAACATTTGTGAACCAAATTCATGTATGGTAAAACCTAATAAGGATTTTATCATCTATGAGCTACTGTGTTAACACCAGCCAAGGTGAGATGACATTGATTAGTGAACACTGACAAATCCAGAGCATCAAAAGGTTCTTAGTGGATTTCTTTCATGGTTCAGGGACATTTTGGAAAAATATGCTAAACTCTTGAGAATGAAATGTTATTTAAAAAAGAGCTGTATCACAGAGATCCGCAGATTATTTTTTTTGGGCAACTTAAAGTTAATGCAGTTCATTCAAACCAACTAAAGAGAACAACAAAGGCAGTGGCGGAAAGTAACAAAGTACATTTACTCAAGTAGTGGACTTAGGTACAAGTTTGAGGTACTTTAGTATTGAATATTATGCTACTTTCTACTTCTACTCCACTACATTTCAGAGGTAAATCTGTGCTTTTTACCCCACTACACTTATTTGACAGTTGTATTCACTTTGCAATCAAAGATTTAAAACAACTATAATGAGCTTATAAAATATGATGCGTTGTTATACAGTAAATTAAACCACCCAACTGTAAACAAAATAGCTAGAATCAGCTCCACCACAACATTAAAATGCTATTTACATATTAAAGCATCAGAAATAGGTATACAGTGGTATATATATATTAATGTAACCCTGACAGAGCAATTTAGCCTGCAGAGACATTTACTTTTACACTTTAAGTAGATAATAATACTTCTGCACTTTTACTTAAGTAAAGTTTTGAATGCAACACCTTTACAAAGTGGTATTGCTGTTTTTACTTAAAGATCCTGAATACCTGTTGCACCACTGAACAAAGGGGGTAAGTCACACCCTTTTACTGTGCATACATTATCTTGAGTTGTAAATAGGAAGATTTTATGGCTTACACACCTTGTCCTGATTCACAACATCAGAGGATATTGCAAGTAATCTGAACTGAAATGACATTTGAAAGAAGAGGGTGCAAAGGTCTAAAAGTTAAATGGGATTGGGTGATTATATAAGCATGTTTTCCTTTAAAAAATCCTTTAAAAACACATGGATCTTCATGCATTTCGAATCCTCTCTATGCTTCTTTCAGACACATGGTGGTGCTGCTTCCCACAAACTAACCGACACCCACTCAGGCTGTGTAGGAGCGCACGTGATGACGACCTGGCTGTAATGATACAGGCTCCTACATAATGAGCAGCTGTAACTGAAACTCAGGAATAGGCCTGATTTTCAATTTCCTACAGACTAAAGATAGACGTGGCCTAAATTACAGCAAAATACACGAGGTTGCCATTAGCCTACACGCCACAGCAGACCCCACAAAAATACTCTCACCAGACAGAGTAGATCCAACGATTTAGACGTCAAACTTTCAAACTGAATTACTTATTGGCAATAAATAAGTGTATTCCTGGATTCCTGTATGCCTGCGACCATATGTCGTTGATTTATTTCAGGATACTACAGGGTTACATTTGCTTTTTATCCTGAAAGAAGTTTTTATTAGTTAAATTCAAAGTTAATGCCAAACAAATGTCAGAATATGTTCTTTTTTTTCTGATATTGTTCCTTGTTAATATTTGTGGTTGCTGGGTGATCATCTGCTATTTACTTGTACTTGTACTTTACTCGAATACTTACATCTTCTGTTACTTTACACTTCTACTCCAACACAATTCAGAGGAAAATGTTGCACTTTTTACTCCACTACATGTATCTGACAGCTTTAGTTACTAGTTACTTTTCAAATTAAGATTTTACATAAAAAAACCTATGATCAGTTTACAAACATATGATGCATTGTTATAAACTACCCAGAAGTAGTTAAAATGAACTCCTCCTCAACTAACTACAATATTAAAGTACCGCCTACATGTCAATGCATCAATAGAAATAATTCAATAATATAATTATGTAACACTGACCGGGGCCATTCTGCATGATGAGTACTTTTACTTTTGATACTTTAAGTATATTTTGTTCACGGGTGGAAGAAATACTCAGATCCTTTACCTAAGTTAAAAGTATCAATACAGCAATGTAAAAATACTCGGTCACAAGTAAAAGTCCTGCATTAAAATTAAGTAAAAGTAGAGAAGTATTATCAGCAAAATGTAGGCTACTTAAAGTATCAAAAGTAAAAGTACTTTTTCTGCAGAAAAAAGGGCTGTGATTGATAGATTATTGAATATGACATTATTAGATTGTTAATACTGACGCATCAATGTTAGAGCAGCATTTTACTGTTGTAGCTGCTCGAGGTGGAGCTAGTTTATATACAGTTATCTAGTTTTAACTACTTTATATAGTTAGCTAGTTTAACTAGTTTATATACAATTAGCTAGTTTAACTGCTTTATACACAGTTAGCTAGTTTAACTACTTTATATACAGTTAGCTAGTTTAACTACTTTATATACAGTTAGCTAGTTTTAACTACTTTATACACAGTTAGCTAGTTTTACTACTTTATACACAGTTAGCTAGTTTAACTGCTTTATACTGTTACTAGATAGTTTTAACTGCTTTATACACAGTTAGCTAGTTTTAACTACTTTATATAGTTAGCTAGTTTTACTACTTTATATACAGTTAGCTAGTTTAACTACTTTATACACAATTAGCTAGTTTTAACTACTTTATACACAGTTAGCTAGTTTTACTACTTTATATACAGTTAGCTAGTTTTAACTACTTTATACACAGTTAGCTAGTTTAACTAATTTACGAGGCGGCTGTGGCTTGGTGGCAGAACGGTTACCTGCCAATCGGAAGGTCAGCGGTTCGATCCCTCAGCCCTGCGTCGAAGCATCCTTGAGCAAGATACTGATCCCCAAAATGCTCTGGAAGCTGCGCCTTCGGTTTGTGAACGTTCGCGTATGTAAGTCCCTTTGGATAAGAGCGTCTGCTTTAATGACTAAATGTTTATATACAGTTAGCTAGTTTAACTACTTTATATACAGTGAGCTAGTTTAACTAA
>CM022482.1:23435260-23458199 GCA_011952105.1 Coreoperca whiteheadi | reverse complement strand
CATACTTTATACACAGTTAGCTAGTTTAACTACTTTATATACAGTTAACTAGTTTTACATACTTTATACACAGTTAGCTAGGTTAACTAATTTATATACTGTTAGCTAGTTTAAATTTCTTTATATATACAATTAGGTAACGTTTGTTTTCTTTTTTGCGAAATATTGGATAATTTAACTTCTTTGGTTCTCAAACTGTTATTTAAATGAAGAACTACCTAAGAAGTAATTAATATTTCTCTCTGAGATAGTGCAGTAACGCTAGAAGTATAAAGTAGCATGACATCAAGTCAAGTAACGTTACACTAACGTTAAATGTACTTAATGTTAGTTAGTTACTACTTACCTTCCACTTTGTTGCTAATACTTCTGTGCTTTTACTTAACTTTAAGTAAAATTTTGAATGCAGGACTTTGGTCCACGTGTTGTTTTTAAATGTGCTCGATGAATAAATTAACTTGAATTTAACTTGTAAAGTTAATAGGAGTATTTTTTTGTAATGTGTTATTGCAACTTTTGATGTGAAGGTTAACCCCCCCCCCCCACACACACACACACACTTACTTTATTAAGGGGGTAAACGAGCTGAAGTTTATGTGAGTATGTGTTATTTCAGGGCAGCACTGATAGACATGCGCACAGCTGATGGAAGAGAGGCACATCTGCACTGACGTCACCCCCCCCCCACCCGTGCAAAAGCTGCCAATTTGAAGCTGGGACTGGGACATACCCGGTCTCTGCAATGTAGTGAGGAGGAGCAGCTTCAAGCCAACTTTTGCTGGTGTTTGCATGCACTTTTCTGAGAAGCAGTCTGCTGTGGCGGTTCCTGAGGTGGCAGAATACCCTCTCCAACCTCAGCTAACTTTTGAAGCCACATCTGAGCCACCACCAAGAACACAACGTCTAGATCATAAAGACGACAGATAGGCTGAAAATAGACCCTTCTGCTGGAGGATATCCAAAGACTTTGAAAAGCTGAATAACTGCTTCTTTTTTTTTTTGTGGCTTTTGTTTTGTGACAGTGCCGGGTCTGAGATACTGCTGCTCACATTGCAGTTTTAGAGGATGGCAGAGTCCAAAAGGAGATGAAAAGAGGAGAGCAGCAGAGGTTTGAGTGCGGAACTTCAGAGCTGCAGAAGTCTTTTGTCCTGAGCTCTCCCTGCACAGTCGGACCGGAGCTGATAATGAAGATGTGCATGGTAACTATTAACTCTCCCGTCTGTTGGGAAACATGACGATATCTTTATCAGGTAGTTCTTGTCGGAGCAAGATTCGTGTGCGCGTTTAAACCCTCTCAGGGACGCAGACTGTGTTTACAAACCGGCGTTGAGCCAGTTGTGCTGCTCCGTTGGCCCTGCGAGTTCAGACAGAGCGGCTGGGGGGTGGGGTGAGGGGTGAGGGGGGCATTTGCGTGGAAAATTTGCACTTTAGGAGACATTTACGCACCGGATCCACATTCGCAGGGTGTTAAGTACCACAGCGTTACAGGTCAAACTACCTGGCGAAAACGTCCTGACAGAGCACGCGTCACGCCGCCTGCAACAACACCAAAGCGACGGTCAGGTGCTTTACTTTGATTTACAGACGCTCCTGGAGGGTTGTGTTTGAGGTACCGGTGTAATGCACACGGGCCGGCTGCCAACTGTCTGGGTCAGAGTGGCCAAGTAAGTAGCGCTGTCTGCCTGCAGCGCCGGAGCTGAAGAAATACACACAAAACCCCTCTTTTTTTTTACCCCCTAAAGGCTGTCATCCGCGTCTGGACTCCGGTCACTTTCATTGGACTTCACCCGTCTATCACCAGGATCCGCCGACGTTTGTTTATAGTGTGCACATGCCGCCGCGAAGCGCGTCAGTGAGTAAAACGGCAGAAATGATATCCAGCCGACTATAGCAGCAGCAGCAGTTGAGATTCATGCATCCCCTTTAATGTTTGTTCTTACACTGCATATCCTCGTTTGTGTCGCTCTGCACTTTCGATCCATCAGTCATTAACCTGTCACTCCAGCAGACGAATGTTCAGTTAATAACGCCAAGTGGCATTTGGCACAGACGTGGCTGAAGTCAGTGTTGCTCCTGGCAACGTGTTAAACAGCATGTTCAGGTTGTCTGATGTGTTGAGTGAGAGCCATGAAACAAACTTTAAAGCTAAATGATGAGATATGGAACTTTGTACTCGATGTTTCATCCATTCCCCGCAGACCAGGCCTTCAGCTAATAATTGCTTTCATTAAAACTGCAAGATCAGTCAATTCATCGATTTGTCTGTCAGCAAAAATCCCAAACTTTTGGTTCCGGCTTCGTCAATCTGAGGATGTGATGCTCTTTTGGTTTGGGACAGCTCGTTAGTCGTCATTGTGGGTGGTTTGTCACTATTTCGTGGACAAAATGATGACTCAGTTAACTGGGAACATCTGCGGATTCAAACATTTTCATTATTGTTTCAAATATTCAGTTTTGTTTCCTCTGCCGATTATTGAATCAGTCGTTTGGTTTGTAAAACGTCAGAAAATTGTGGGCAATGCCCACCTGAGCATTTTTGTCCAGCCAGCAGTGTGAAATCGAAATATATTCAATTTAAAATGAAATAAACCAATCACAAGCAGCATATCCTCACATTTGTGAAGCTAGAAGCAGCAAGCATTTGGCATTTTTGCTTTAAAAAGAAGACTAAAATGATCAGTCGATTATTAGAATAGTTGCAGGTGAATCAGTTAGTTGACAAATCATTTCACCTCTTCCACAGACAACAATCTGACTCAGCAATGATTCCAAGTGACAAAAGGTCATTTAACCTCTGATTCCCTTCGCAGGAATGCAGATGGATCGGTCAAGACACGTTTCCAATATAGAGCGTCCTGTTTGGCGTTACACCTGAGAGTCACTGTGTCTGATGGATTACGGTGTTTCTGACGAGCTGCTGACATGAATTCAGAGGCCAGCGAGATGTGGACGCGCTCGCCTTCCGGAGAAATCTGAGACCTGGATGAGCCCTCGAGCACGACGAGAACATTTAAGTGAAGGTGACAAACCGCGCACTTGTTATGGTGTGGCCGCGGACTGATCGTGTGCTTTTAGCCCGTTTGTAGCACCCTCTACCCCCTCACCCCATGTCACAGCGTTCCCTGAATTATGGAAATTTTGTGGAAGACGCTGACTTGGACACTGAGCCTGGTGGTGATGGCTGCTTCTGAATTTCAAAGCATCAACAGACTTTCACACAACTCTCAAGGTATGATGTAGACAGGTGGACAGGAAGGTCTGAACACTTCTATTGTAACCAACAGTATGTTCATCATTGCTTCTTTTCTTCCCTCTTCTTCTCTCTCCTGCAAAAGAGGAGTTCCTGTCCTACCTGCAGCACTACCAGTTGACTGTCCCGATGCGGGTGGATGAGAACGGAGAGTTCCTGAGCTACACTGTGAAGCACCACCGGCCGGGGCGACGGAGACGGGGGGCGGTGGACCCCATAATGGGACGGCTGCCTGCGTTGGACCCGGACCCCCCAGAGTCCCGGCTGTTCTACAGCTTGTCAGCCTACGGAAAGCACTTTCACTTAAACCTGACACTCAACCCGCACCTGGTGTCAAAACATTTCACAGTGGAGTATTGGGGCAAAGGAGGGCTGGAGTGGCGTCATAACGTGGTAGATAACTGTCACTATGTTGGCTTCTTGCAAAATCAGCACAGCACGACCAGAGTGGCGCTCAGCAACTGCAACGGCCTGGTGAGTACAAAGGGTGGTTTTTGTTATTATTCCAAGTGACCGATTCACACTCTCTAACTGCCCTTTGAGCCACAAAGAGTTCACAGGGCTTACCTCAAACAAACCCCCGATACTAATGTCAGATAACTAATAAATGCCTAGCTTGTGCACTCTCATGTCAGCCAATCTTTCAGACGCAGCGCCAAAGGATTAGACCAATTGTAGTTTGCTTAACAGAATCTTGGCTTCCTTCCACTTGGCACGCTGAGTCTGCAGGCAGCTTGGAGTGAGGTGACGCTCATGGAGAAAAATCGCATCATCTCAGTGATCTGTTAGCGACGAGCATCGGGGGCTTTTCTTTGCATTTGTGCGTTAAATATCACGTTTTATCCTCGTAACTGAAAAGCCTCGGGAGTTGAGATCACATTTCTTTTACTTGATCCTTTTTGTGATCTGTAAAATGATGTGTGTAAATCATAGATATTACTCCATGTGTAGTCTTAAAGTGCTCTGTCCAAAAACAAAACTGAACAGCACTAACAAGGCATCTAATTATCCTGTCTAAGCTTTTAGTCCTCAGGCTTTTATCCACAGACTGTGTGACTGTCCAGCTTCTCTTTGCTAATCAAGAAATTGGAAGACATTTTAATAGCTGTTATCCCTCCTTGGTTCAGAATAACTCTAAGGAAGGGAAGAAAAAGGCCCTGCTTCTTATTGGCAAATGTAATCATGTGGAGAAAACATGTAGCCAAATGTGTTGGCAAGACCTACACGCAGTATCATAAATTGAATTAGTGTTTGCCCTTTTTTCTAACAGGACCAAAAATGGACAAAACTGTGTCTGCACTTTTAATGTAATCAGCTGTCTGGACAGTTCGAGATCCTGACATCACACACTGTTAAAACCCTATATCGAATATGTTTCTGTGTGCTAGTGTGATGTGCGGTTAATTGCTTTCACTGTAGGTTTTGCAGAGCACAGCCAGTGTTTTCTACAAACTCATTTTGAAGGACTTCTCTCTGTTTAGAAGGGTGTTGAAGGGCAGAGGACAATGTTTTTAACGTTGGACTTGATGTAATTGATTGTTAGGGGTTCTTAAATTTGACTGCAGACTAGTAACTAATGGAATGTATGTGCTAAAACTTGACACCATCAGGGAGAGGAGATTGCATGAGGGAATATATTAGTTATTTAAAGGGGTACTCCAGCTATTAAGTGTTGCACTCCTACAAGTTGGGCGGCTTGCAAGAGACACAATGAAGAAAAACATTTGACCAATTTTGGCTATTTGACCCAAGCAGCCAATTTATCAATTGCACAGACGATTTCTGTAAGCTAGCTAGCAATGGACACACCTGCCATGTTTGTGGGAGTGTGTCTGAAATTCCAGCTATTTTCCTCCAGTCTCTCTCCACTTTCCACTCAAGTGGTTACATTTTTTTCAGCCAACATGCGCTACATGGGCAAATTTATCGCGTCTTTGCATCAACTTTGTATGCAGTCGCACCGCCTCTAAAGTTCTCCTCACGTTCTGTCTGACCACACTGTTAAAAGGAAACTGACTGCCCCCTGTAAAATAGAGGGATTGCACCTTTTTAATAGAATGAAAGTATACAGCGTAGTCAGAAATACAAAACATGTATGTTGCCTTTTCCTGCATTTTTTTGTTAAGATTTATGCATTTACCAACAATGTTTGCTTGTGTTTGTAACCTGTTTCTTTCATTGATTTTTCTCCCCCCCCAACTAGCATGGTGTTATAACAACAGAGGAAGAACAGTATTTGATAGAACCATTAAAGAACATATCCTCCACCACCTCCAGTGAATGGAACCTGGAAGAAGCACAGCAACATGTTATTTATAAAATGTCTGCCATTCCCTCACCGCAAGAGCATAGCCAGGAGTTCAGCTGTGGCATTTCAGGTTGGTGAACCTCCATCTGGGTTGGACTCTGTGTGGGTGGAACTGACGTAAAGGAATAACTATACATAGCAGGTTAGAGGAAGTGCTGGTTTGGTTCTAGGCCCAGGTTCTGGTAGACATGACCGGGCCTCTTGTGTGCTATAGTTGCTCCTGGCCTGGACACCTTTCAACCTGTAAGAAAAAGTCTCGCTCCAGCTTTCATAAAAGGCCCTTCATTGCATAAAGAGTACTTGGCTCTGACTTTTTATAGAAGCACAAATCCTATTTATAGAACCAGCAATCATGTTCAAATTTTAAAACTCAAACTACTCCGTTCCACCAAAAACTGTGTCTGTTCAGATATGACAAATTGGGAAAAGAACCAGATGGATATTTAGGTATTTGGGCCACGGTCTTATAAGAAACAGCACAGGCTGTCATCGGCAGGAAGCTAGCATGCCCTAACATGTACCATCTTATAGCTTTTTCCTGGAGCATCTGGGTCATAAAGCAAAGGCTTTAGCTGCAAGGTTCAAAGGGCCAGATTCCCTATGTGCATCTAGTATACACAAACTGGCTCTCTTTCTCAAACAGATCATGCATTAAACAATCATTTTGACGTAGACTGTTTAGTAATTCCCTATAAGCTGTCGTTGTCTCCCTGTCGTTCACAGACCTCATTAAAAGCAGTGCACCTTGCCAGTCCAGCACACCTTCCACTGTCCACTGGTCTCCTGTACCCCAAAACGACGGCGAGCAGACGAACAGCACCCACAGACAGAGGCGCTCCGTCAGCAGCGAGCGCTTTGTGGAGACACTTGTGGTTGCTGATAAAATGATGGTCGGTTACCACGGACGCAAAGACATTGAGCACTACATCTTGTCTGTAATGAATATTGTAAGTTTGATCCTACTTTTTGGTGTTGTTGTTGTTGTTTTCCCCACCGTGGAACGCACGATTTCGCCATTGTTGCTGGTTTAGTTAACGGATGTCTACAGTAATGTGGTACAGCACCTGATGGCTGGAGATTAGGATGTTGTGACATATGGACACAATTTGTCTGACTTTGTGTCTTTTCTTCTTTTCTGGAGGTCAGGTTGCCAAACTTTACCGTGATGCCAGTCTAGGAAATGTTGTGAACATTATTGTGACCCGGTTGATTGTTCTGACTGAAGATCAGGTGAGAAACATTCCCTTTCTACCCCGACCCCTGGTCTGTTTTACTGTTTTTTTTTCATTAATTTCACTAAATTTCAACCGTCCATGCAGTTTTATCGCAGTTATTACTACTGTGAGCCCTTTTTTATAGTATCTGTACCCTCACCTGTATTCAGTGTATAACTGATACGCTTGGCGTGAGTGAGCTGCAGTATTTTATGTGATTGCCATGGTTGAAGGGGAGAGAGAAGAGAGACTATTCACCATATGGCCACCACTTCAGATGAAAGTTCAGATGAAGGATGTGCTCAGGCATCTTCCCTCAGGGAGCCTCGATTGAGGATTTTTACATGCACTGTACATGTGTATGTGTGTGTGATGGGAGAAACAGAGTGCCTTTCTAGCATCTGTTTTTTTTCTAAAGGGTTCATAGGGGCTCGTTACGTAGCATCAGGTCCAAAAAACTAGTTTTTTATGTAAAGTGGAGCCACGCTGATCCAATCAGGAAGGAAACACTAGTCTTTCAGTCCTTGTTTTGGATAAACTGAATAGAAAACAGTTAATGTTAAAGTGAGTCGCTGTTGGGGTTGTATTGTGTTGTCATTAATCAGTGGGCAAGCTGAAATCAGCGCTGCATCATCGGCTGGCGATTCAGTGGTTTACTATAGCTGAACCCATTAGATTCATGGAAGTAGATGCATTTTGCAGACTCCGCTACAACTTCCCCAACTGCCTCTTCTCCTGCTAGTCTTCTTTCCACGTCTCCTGCTTTTTCTTAGAATGCAAGTCCTCGTTCTACTCCTTCCTTGACTCCTCTAACTCCTCCTGCTATATACGGTTTTACCTTTACTATGACTGCATCTGCTCTTAAATCAAATACAAAAAACGTTTTGCTGTTCCAACAACTTGTCCTCTAACCTCCCTCTGATCCCAGTACAGTACTCTGTGGCGGCATGGTGGCTCATTGGTTAGCACTGTCAACACATGACATAACGTTCAGGTCACTTTTTTTTTTTTTTTTTGCATTTTTGCCTCGATTGGACAGTAGATAGTTGGGACCAACAGTAGATGACAGGGGTGCAACATGCAACAAAGGTACCTGGCTGTAATCCAACCAGGGACGTTGCGGGGACGTTATGGTATGCGTCTAACCACTCGGCCATGTGACGCCCCCGTGTCACATGCTTTGATCACTTTTGCTTAGAAATGTATTGCTTAAGCAATACTCCGGCTGCTTTCAATTAGTCCAGACGTACTGTATTCTCAGTGAACAGTATCTTTTTGACGCTGTATGGTATACAGTTACTGTACAGTATATGACATGATATGACAAAACTTGAACCGATACAATGGATGCAACAGGACACGACACGTCATGATACGATATGACACCATACAAAATGACACAACACAATATGACACGATACGACATGATACAACCCGTTACTATAACAACACGCCACGATGTGACATGATACGAAACGACAGTACGACACGACACAATACTGTAAGGTACTGAAACAAATTGTTTTGTGCTCCATCAAATGGTTTTGTTTTGTAATACTGTGTCATGTTGCACTCTATTGCATGTGTGTTTTCTCTTGCAGCCCAACCTGGAGATTAACCATCATGCTGACAAGTCTCTGGACAGTTTCTGTAAGTGGCAGAAGTCCATCCTGTCTCATCACGGCGATGGCAACAGCATTCCTGAAAATGGCATGGCTCATCATGACAACGCTGTCCTAATCACCCGGTAAGTGAAAGCTCACATTTACGGGTATGGAGCACATTTTGCTCACACGCCAGTATAATGATCCAGCATGGATTCATTTACTACAAAGAGTAAGAGTTGTTTCTTTAAGTTGTTAATTTCATTGTAAGTAGCGCTAATTTTCTCATTTTGAGCAAATAGGTCGCAGGTTATTTTTATGTGCTGTTGGCGCGTAAAGGCTGTGCCGTCACGGTTCAGAGTCAGACTGTAGTTGTGTGTGTGTGTGTGTGTGTGTGTGTGTGTGTTAGCTAATAGAGGTGGCCAGCAGCTTCAGTACTGAAACCTCCAAATGTCCAGTTCTTGTGAACAAACTTTACCTGTGACAGTTAAAGCTGATGGGGAAAAAGACCTCGGTTCTAAATAAAATGTGCCGTTTCAGACATACTGTACCTGTCACACTGCAATTTATGTGGAGGGTGTTACCATAAAACAGAAAAACTCTGTCATTACCTGGAATAGGCTTCATTGTTGCCAGAACTGTTTTGGCCACATAACCTAGCAACTAAAGTATATATTCCCCCACAGGTTTTGTCTAGAGAGAGGATGGCGTTCTGTGATTGACATGGGCTAAAGCCAAGCTTTTTGACTCTCTGGGCTCTTTACAAAACAGCCTTTCTATCATTGGTGTGCTCTCGCTTGTTGTCAGACATTGATGTTCTCCAGCTCCTTTGGCTCCTGTTTTTATTGTTGGTTTAAGCCTCACAAAGCACCAGCACCAAAGGTTGCTTAGGAGAGTCTAGATGCAATGGCTATACGTTTTTTTGCTAGGAAGACAATACATGTGATAGCCTTTTCTCGTTGTTTTTAGATAAACAACCCCTCCTGGAACTGGCTTTTAACTCACAGACTCATAAACTTACTCATTCACGCTCAGCAGCCGGCAGATAGTCCACAAGGGGGAGCTGCAAACGGTTGCCTACATACACAGAGCAACAATATCATCCCAATGGAGGCGTGTTTCTGTCCACCTGACAAGTGTACGTTTAGTATTCCTAATAATTTAGCTCTGTTTTGGTCTCCAAAAAAACATAAGAAAACTTTAGCTTGTAAGATGTTCCACTTGCTTCACTAGCTAGTTGCTAACTTTATCTGCTGTTTGGTGCTGGGCAGTAGCGGTTTATCAGAGCTCATTTGCTACAAACAGCCGCCTTCTGCTGCTGGGATCACGATTAAAGAGAAACCGTACAGTAAATGTGCTGTGAAACCCCAAAATTCAAAACATTAAAGTGTCTTCCACTCACCTGGCTTAAAGGCTGTGCTAGGTGGAAGGACCTAGCACAGCTGTAAAGTGGTCCCAAAAAAAGACATCTGGTCAAAACTAATAACAGTCAGCCTCAGCTGTACTTTTTGTGTGGTGCTAATTAGCAAATGTTTGCATGCTAACACGCTAAACTAGGATGGGGAACATGATAATCATTATACCTGCTAAACATTAGCATGTTATCATTGTCATTGTGAGCATGTGGCAGTCAACTCTTAGTATTTTAGTGAGCCAATCATTGTTAAAGAGGCGTAAAACCTCAAAAGCACGCAAAAACAGCAGCTATATGAAGCGAAAAACTGCAGTTTTCCTCATTGCCTGCAGGTGGCACACGTGTCAGGTTTGTTGAAGCCGTCAATGCGTGTGGGTGGCGCTCATCACCACTGGTGCTGCCTTCTTTGCTGATGGGAGGGACGTAATATACCTCAGTGCAGTGCTCGGAGTTAGTTCCATATGATGAAATATTGGTGAGTGTGGAGTAAATGAAATGATGGTGAATACTGAGGTAAAACAAGAGAAAAGTAGGCGAGAGATAATGAGATAATAATAAGCTGTGGGGAGGCTGGAGCAGCTGAGCTCAGAGATGCTAACATTGGAGATAGTATAAATATCTGATGGTAGACACCAGGAAGCCCTCATTAACCACCATGTCTGGAGGAGCAGTCAGACATTCCTTGCAATGGTGGAGTGCACCTAAAAAGGTTCAGTGTGATGCTTGCAGCTCTCACTTTAGAAGATACTTATTTAATTTATACCTTTTTGGTGTATTTTGTCTTTGGGTCATTGGTCACAGTAGGGCTGAAACGATTAGTCCATTAATTGATAAGTTAATCGACAGAAAAGCAAAAACACCCACACATTCTCCGGTTTAGCTTGTCTAATGTAAGGATTTGCTGCTTTTCTCTGGTTGATCCCAGTGTGATCTGTATATCTCTGGCTTTTTAAGACCATACCTTGGGCTTTCGGAAGATTTAATGTCCACTTTTCAAAATGTTCTGACTTTTTATAGACCAAACGCTTAATCAAAGAATCCTTTAGTTTAGTTGCAGCCCTAGATCCAAGGCATAAAAGTATAATGAGTATTTTGTTTGCTTAATTGTTAGGTTTGGCTTAATAGTTGTTTATAATATCTATCTCTAGTGACAACTATTTACTAAAGTGAGACTCATGGTATATAAATGTTACACCTGTGAGATTTCACTACTATTAGTATAATGTATTCTAATTATGTGTCTCAGCTCTCACTAAACACATGACGCTAATTCCACCTACTACTTCTTCATCATCACTGATCAATTTAGATCTCCCGCAGAGATGCACCAGCAGGACACACACAACCTTTTCATTTATACGATTCATCTCCATCATCATCATTAAAGTGACATCCGCAGCACTGTCGCTTCTTTGTCAGTCTCTCTGTGTCCGAGGCCATTTTGAGGCTGCCTTGTTTGGAATGTGGCCTGTCACGTTAAAAAAAAGACACAGAGGGAAAATCAGGGAAATAAATCAAAACAAACGGACGTCCTCCAAACGAGGTCACGATTGTACCTCACTGGTTTGCAGCTGCTCCACTGGGAGGGAGGGAGGGGGAGAGAACGGGGAAGGAGTTTGAAATTAAATTTGCTGTGCCCTTGGTTTTAATAGATTAAAAGCTTTAGGAGTGATTGGAACATTCATTTGAAACCTATGATGTGTTCTTAAGGCACCGTGGCTCAGAGTGTTCTGCTCCCCCCCCCCCCACTCGCTCTATTGGATTACCTACATGTGAGTTACGGGGGTTAACAGTCGGGACACAGCATGAGCGAAGCCTTTCACTTACTTCTCATTCATGCCGGAGCACTGTGTGTTAGCCAAGGGACATTTCGCGAAAGGCTCATGCTATAGAGGGGGGAGTGAACCAGGTGTTTTCTCGAACCAAACCTGTCACGGCTTCATTATATTCTATTGTTCCGCTAAAGGTTGAGATTATATCTCGCCAGACTCTGTGAATAAACACGGAAAGAATGGAATGGCAAAGATCCAGTGGAAGAAAATACTGTACATGTTAATTAGTTAATTTGATTGTTTTTGTTCTTTCCTTTTGTTTTGCCTGTCCTCAGGTATGACATCTGCACCTACAAGAACAAACCCTGCGGTACCTTAGGTGAGTCGACCGAAGCAGATGTATGTATGTTAACGTGTGTTTTCTTGCCAGATTGGTAATCTTAGCTGATGTTGACTAAATGATTCTCTGGTGAGGGAGTTCAGTCTTCCCTCTTTCCCTCTAGAGAGGTTTTTCATTTTCACGTTCGGCCTTCAACGTGTCCTCAGACAAACCTTATTTAGCGACCTTCGCAGTCTCCTTTTTAGGAACACCAGACGGCTCCTGTGAGACATAATGAGTAGGATGTTTCCACTTGTGTTATTATAGCTCCTCAGCGACTCCCCTCTGTTTGTTGAGGCCACGGGCCCTGAAACCTGGACAGCCGTGGTCACCTCCTCACGCGGCCTCCAGTTTATAAAAGTGCTCAGTCTCTCTCCTCCACCTCTAACCTCAGTTTGTCTAAGGTGTTTACACTTCCACCGGGGTTGAGAGAGAAAGGAAAAGGTATGTTTGGAAGCCTGGGGGGGGAGGAGTGACAGAAGGAGTGGATGGAGACAAAGAGGAAGGTTTGAAAGGAAAAATGGAAGGGGGAAAAGGACAATTATAGGGAGTGTTAGAGTATGCAGGAGGGTGATAGAGTGGGTGATATGCTGGTTGTGGCGGTGCTGGGGGTGGAAAAAGGACATCAAGCAGTGGCAGAGACCCCCCTCCCTCTCTCTCTCTTCTCTTCAACCCCTCGTCCCTCCCCAAACCTCCTACCCACCCAGCCCTTCTCTCCCCATCTTATCTTTGTGAAGGCCCTGCAGGCACCACAGTATATCTTGGAGGTAATATTGTGACTTCAGGCGTGGTTTGACAGATTGACCGCATTCGTCACATTCCCCGGTCGCTTTAATTGCCCTGGCATCTGCTTGGCTTCCTCGTTGTCTCAACCCCCACCCGCCCCTCCCTCTCCTCTTCGGGGATCATGCTCCGGGGTCAGATTGCTGACCTTTAGGGTCGCAGAGTAATCACGGGCCTGGAGATAATACACAATCCACCCCCGGTGTTAGAAACCAACTTGCAATGCGATGTGTGTGTTTGCGCTCACCCACGACCCACGCACATACACACTCCCTTTACTCTTTCTCACACACACATTCTTAAACTAATCGTAGAGTAGCCACCCTCCTTCCTTTCCCTCCCTCTGCGTCTTCTTTCTTCACCTTCAGGCTCCCTCCTTCCCTGCAGTAATGGTTTCAGTGGCCTCCTGACTTGCGAGTCTATTCTTGTTTAGCCTCTTAGTAAAGAGGATACAAAACCCAGGCCACTTTTAGCAGGGAGGCAGGGAGTTCATGCAAACTATACAGGGAAAACCTGAAGCAGCACTGACCACTAACACACGATTTACACAGGCTACTCACAAGTGCAAATGCAGGTGTGTCAGGTTTATCAATATCGCACTTCTCAAAGCATGTGGCAAAACTGTGTCTGTGCATGCAGAACAAATTGAGATCAGTTGAAATGATCAGTCCACCCAAATTTCAAACAGACATATTTTCTCACTTACCCCATGTATTTTCTCTAGGCATTCAGGCAGTTTTAGTTTTATTTGCTCAGGTTGAGATATATGTGCCTCCTCCTCGGTAGAAAGACATACACAGTGAAAACAGTAAATTGCGTTTCCATCCACCTGTTTTTATGCGCATTAAAACAAACCTGGAGTGGAGTTGCCGGAAATTCAGAAAAAAGTGTAAATCCCATTCACCACAAATGTATTGGAGAGGAGGCGGAAGTCTCAGCTTATCTCAAAACCTGAGCAACTGAAACCAAAAGTGCCTGCATGGTTTGATGCACCAAGAAACAAAATTGAGAAGTTTTGTAAAGAATTTCTGTAGTGCTTCCTCTTAACCTCACCCTGAAAACATATAAGTCTATCACTACACTGTAAACAACATAATTGAAATGCTCTTTCCTTCACGCACATTATTACACATGCCCCAACACACCCACACACACACACCTGCTTTGCGCTGTCATATGATCCACACTCCAGTCACCTGTAGATGTAATCTGTGAAGAATTGCCTCCTGTCTCCCTAGCTGACCTGTCAGGCTTTAGGAAAATAAGGACCCGCCACACCTGGATTGTGGAGAGGCTTTAACTTTAAACACCCTCTCCTCTCCCCTTCTCTCTCCCCTCTCCCTTATCCTCCAACTCGACTTTTGAAATGAGGAAAACATCAATATTTCCTGACAGGTTTCTGTTGGGGTACAGTGTTGGTGAGGGGGTTCTTATATTCCCTTCCTTGGCTTGGCGATCCCTTGTTCCATGAATTGAAATGTATAAATCTAACTCTTGTCTAGACATTTTCCTGCAACCACTGTAGTTTGCAAGAAATACAAAAAAAATAAAATACGTCTAGCTGGTGATGCTGAAGTCAACTTGCCCTGGTGAACAGATGATCATGATGTGTGGAATCCCAATTTTAAGACCATGACTCCTAAGAATGCTGCGTCTCGACCCTGTGTTTGTATGTTTGTAACGTGTGTGTGCGTGTGTGTGTGTGTGTGTGTGTGTGTGTGTGTGTCTAGGCTTGGCCTCAGTGGCTGGAATGTGCGAGCCGGAGAGGAGCTGCAGCATCAATGAAGACATCGGCCTTGGTTCTGCTTTCACCATTGCACACGAGATCGGCCACAAGTGAGTTTTTAAGCTCCTAATATAAAATTTGACATTACACTCTGATGCAAAGGGCAGTGGTGGGACAAAGTCAATGGGCCTCATGCAGGAACCACAGATTCATTCTTAAAGATCCCTTCCAGACATGTTTTAAGACATAAAAAAATCGCTTTAATAAAGAAGTTAGGCAGTCATCTGCCTTTTTCCATCATTCTGTTGCCTGCAGCTCTTTATCTAACCGCTCACTGTGGCTGCTCCTTCTTATTTCAAACTGATTTGCTGTTAAAAAAAATAAATAAAAAAAATAGATGCCAAAAATGACCGTTCTCTTGATTTGCACATGCATTTTTGATGAACGATAGCGGTCAGTGTGAAGCTCACTGACTAAGACATTGCATTTCCTGTGATATTTCATAATAAAAGTCTACTTGTGTTTCGCCACTTAAATGCTTTTCATGTGAAGCTGCAGCAGTGGGAAATGTTCGGTTTGCATTAGCAGTAACTTAAAACAGCTTTGCCCCCGGGAAATGTCGCCACAGACGCCCAGTTCGTAATACTGCAAATTTATAAATATTGCAATATTTTCTTCAGTGGGCCATAGGCTCCATCCGCATTGTGTTGACTCAGACAGACATTTATTTAAATGAAAATCTTTGAGTTTGAACTTTGATTGATTAGAACTGCTGGACACAAGATGTCTTCACTGTAAGTCCACTCTCAGTGTTTGTGCACCGGAGGCTTCAAGTTTCCACATCACACTTGTGTAAGTTGCGTACTGGTCGACCACGAATGGCTCCAAACTAGTTGTGATGTCACAAAATCACGCTCGCACACGCGTTAAACTCAGAGTTTAGGTGACCTCAGGGAAACTTTTCGCCTTCAGCAGGTGAGTGTGACAACAACCTTCTAGAGTCAAACTCTGCACATCCATCACTCTGCACAGTGAAGCTCAAACATCCAAGTGAAGTATCAATAAGAAAAGCACATTTTTGACAGAAGGGGGACTTGAAGTTGTGGGTACGATGGATTTAAGGGAATTCGTCCCACACAAAAAATTTTGTGGAATTTTCTCTTTGGTACGAATGAAATTCACGAGGCCTGTCATACAAGCCATGCGCAGGTAGTCTGCCTTTCTCCACAGGGAGAAAAACACTTGTTTGACTTGACAATTATAATGCTTTAATCAATGAATTTGTACTTTAAATATACTACTAAAATCAATATAAATAAAAATAAATAACTATAATAAACTTAAGGCTAAATTAATATTCTGTTCACTGTGTCATCATCATCATCATCATCATCTTCGTGGCTTGCCAACTTATGGAGAAGTTCAACGTTTTTGTTTTTTATTTTTATTTTATTTTAGATTTTATGTTTCATTGTCATATTTTGGCACTGTTTAAATATGGGGATAATGATGCAAATGTTCAGAGCCCCTCCCGGAAGACATTCGTAGTGCTGGACTCGGTGGTTGCAAATGGGATTCCTTCTTTTGCTTCAGATCATCTTAAAACCTTTCATCACGATCACGACTGTGTGCTCGAATAATTGCTCTTATACAATCATTTCTTACTACTTGAGTTTGCCAGACCTGCATGTAGACCCCCTCCCTGCCCCCCTGCAGATGCCTTGAACTGTATCTCCCCAAATTTCCTCATGCAAATGTCAGTGTCCATATACCTCTAGCTCTTTCTTCGTGAATATAAAGCAAAATAATGATGATGTATTAGTCTATGTATCCGTCTCGAGAGAGTTCAGCAAGATGGCGATTTCCTTTATTATGTCTCATGTCTGCTTCTGTTGTGGGGCAGTTGTAAAAATAGTCTCTGCTTCTAGAGGATGTATAAAAAAAACAAAAAAAAACACACTGCAGCGGGGTTTCAACTGGGCTGATTTATTTCCAGAGTAGGGTAAAATGTCATAAACGCCGGCCTTAGAAAAACAGGTTTGGGCTGTGCGATGTGGTCGCGTTTGTTATATACATTAGGCCTGATTTGTGCTCCTGGACTGTAAGGAAAAGTAAGCTTTGACATCCTGCTGTAACGTGAGATTTTCTCCCAAATGATATCCAGACAGATAAGGTTTTTTTTTAAAAAAAAAAAAAAGAAAGAAAGAAAATTGTTATAATGATTTATTTTCAGCCCTCAGTGCGAAATAAATTCTTGAGCAGCTTTCTTAACACACCACAAGGTCGGGAGCTGTTTGGGGTTTTGGGTCTCTCTCTCTCTTTAAAGGATCCCCCATCCTCGCTCCAGTTGCCGGTGCCTCTCCCTTACGGCCTGCTCAGGCCTGCAGGGGCTGATTGACAAGCAGGCATCAGAGTGGTGATTAGAACTTTTTTTTTGTTCCCGCCGAGCTCCAGACAGGGATTGACCCGCGACCCCTGGCTCTCCTCCACACAGCTGTTTCAGAGCCACAGAGCTCGACCTTTACAGCCAGGGCCACTGAGGGAGACATCCTCCAGCCAACTGCCCGGGCCGTCCACTCTCATTCCCATCGAAACTGTGTAGTTAACTGCCAGAGAGACCAGTGGTCACTGATGACCATCACACCCAGCTGCTCTGAATTCCAGTTTTTATTTTGTGTGTTTTAGTTTTGGGATGAACCATGATGGGATCGGGAATTCCTGCGGTACCAAAGGCCACGAGACAGCCAAGCTGATGGCCGCTCATATAACCGCCAACACCAACCCTTTCTCCTGGTCTGCCTGCAGCAAAGACTACATCACCAGCTTTCTTGAGTAAGTGGATGATGGTTGTTCCCTGTGGTACTGTCGGAGTGTGTTTGCATGTGTGTGTGTGTGTGTGTGTGTGTGCGCAGTAGAGAAAAAGGTGCACGCCTGTTTTCCAGCTCGCTTGCAGCCGCCTCGCTTTGCAACCCTTTACAACCCGCTGCCACTGGCTGGCCCTTGTGGTGACCCGCTAGGCTGTCTTTTACGCAAGTCCTTCCCCACTTATTCACATCCATTTCATCACGGAGACTCCTGCCAGACCTCCTTGTGGCTGAGAATGATAACTGGGTGCCTTCCACCCTTGCATCCTTGCACCGCAAGACGGGTGATGTTGGAGCTCATTCTGGTGCTCAGTGGTGACGTGTAGGCCAGCTGCCTTCAACCACTGCTCCACTGTTTTGTGGATGGGTCAAAGACGATAAAGACGTGAAGTGCACAAATAAACTGAGGAGTAAAGCGGTGACGTTTGGCAGAATGAGCTGGCTGAGTCATGTCCTGCCAGCCTGGGATGGTAAAAAACGTACACAGGTTTCTAGTCCTGAGTTAGAGAAGGCCAGACAAAACATCTGGAGCCTGGCAGTGATTTGTCAGAGCTCCTGTGATCATGACAGGACTGCGTGAAGCTGATCGCTGCACGTCATTGGTACATTGAGTTGAAGCTCCTTTTAGAGGAGGTGTCTGAATTAGCAGCTTTAACTGTTATTAGGAAAATATTCCTCCGTCGGCTTGAGATGAGCTGTACAGTCCCAAGTAAATTGTTTGCTTTTGGATTCACACTTCTTAAAACAATCCTTTCTATCCAGGATGTATTCCATCTTATTCCATGAATTCATATTTCTTGTCAAAACCTGGCGCCCACATTACCCACAATGCAAATCACCTCACCTGCAGACAGTTCAGTTGGAGATTTGGGTATACTGTAAGCGGCTCGTGTAGACTCGGGCTGCTAGGCTCAAGCAGAGATGAGGAGCGGGCTACAGAGGTCTGGTCTCCCCAAGACCTGTAAACAGACTTTGATTTGTTAAATTGGTGGCGGTCCCCTTTAAACAATGAACATAATAGTTACCCTGGGCTCAAAACAAAATCTCGGGTAGATTTCACTTGGGGACTGTTGGCAGAGGTGGTTTGAAGACATTGAAAACTGAGCGCTGAGCGGGCTGCACCACTGCTGGGAAACAGCTTCATTGTGTAGAGATTGCACTCACAAAGTGGTTAGGATTGTTCGCGCTGATGAGAAACATGCTGCCATTCCTCTTTCTCCTTCTCTTAACCATCACAGAATGAGGTCAAGGAGTCCTCATCTTTGTAACACTCAACAACTCTGACCAACCGCTCGCTTGCAGCAATGGCAGGATAGCAGTAAACCATTGCAACGAGCCACTCTGTAGAACATGCGTGGACAAATGTGGCACAAGACCCACATTTTACAGTAGAAACAGAAATAACACGCCCGATACAGCTGTGAGCGAGTCATGGTGCAGTTAAAGCTGCTCCAATCGGTATTTTTTATAATAACAGGGGATGAAAATACTATGTATGATGTGAAAGGGGACAAACCCACGGATAATTTTCATCCAACTCAGCCGTTCCAATCAGCTCTACAGAGTTTATTTTAGCATTTTTAGCTCATTGTTTTGGTTTTGCAACTGTACTGTTTTGGTTTGACTCTCACCGCTCACCTTGTTGTGTTTACAGTATGTTGCACTGCCTCCGAGTGGCCAAGAAAACTGTTCATGCCGGCATAAAAGGGCAGACTGTTTTAAACAGAGGAAGGACAGGCTCTCGGATAGGTACAGAAGGCACAAAGGACCTGGAGGTCCTGGGGGACACTGCTGCAGACCTTAAGACACTGGCAGCGTCACTGTCTGAAAGGGACTCCTGCTGCAGCCGAGCAGGAGTTAGTTCAAGTTGAATGGGCTTTATCTGCTAAAACGGCCGTGGTTCCGTGATTGCACTGGACGTGGAGAGAAGTGGAACTGTTAACAGGGAAGTTCTATTTTCTGGCCTATTACCTCCCTTACACAGAGGGGGTGCGAGGTCAGGGTCAGCCTCACCTTTTAGCCCATTCTTATCTGAGTCTTGTTAAGGGAGCTCGAACCAGTAAGGGCCTCTCTACTCACTGCCCTGCAGTCCTAGTACGCATGCTTGTGCATAATAATGTGCATGTATCTGTGCATGTCAGTCTGCGTTGATTAGCCTGGATCTGATTTGAGCATGGTGGAAAAACACAGGTTTGTGCAATAGAAACATCAAGAACCCATTATTCTCATTCAGAGTGTTTATCTTTTATTGTACTCTGGATAATAGAGCCTATTTGTTTAAGCTTGCCTCTGCAAACTAGCAGAGGGGATCGCAAATATCTTCATTTGTAACCGCTTCTCAGTACAGTCGTAGACCCGCAGGCACTGCTCACAAAGAATCCTTCCTTTTTCATCTTCCCGTAAAGCCCTTTTCCCTCCACAGTTCAGCTTGATTGCTCATCACTAAGACCTGAGTGCTGCTTGCAAACCCTAATATACAACCTCGTGGTAAAGTATCGGTTGGATGCGTTGCGAGTCTGCGGTGTGTCTTTGTGTATTCATGTTTAGTCAGCGAGGCCCTTCAAGAAAGCCGATAATAGCGGCTGTGGTTGTCAGCCGATGTTTCCGGCTGAAAGCTGTTAGAGGAGGGTTACTGAACAGCACTTGTGACAGGGATGACAGCATTATATGCCAGCTTCCAACTGGGACACAAAGAGCTGCTTCTCTGCTGCTCCGTCGGGTTCCTGTCCATTTCTGGCTCGAGGGTCTGAGAATGACCGAAGCTGTGCTCGAACACAAAAAAGGAGAGCCAAAGTTGTTCAGCTTGTTTTCTAAGCAGAATCAAGTATTGCTTCGCTTATATCATGCCCCTATTTGTATCAGCCTGTAGCTTGAGTTCTTTTTCTTTTCATTTTGGTTTTATTGCCTTTAGCTTTTATGTTTCTTACAAAAGGGTTCTGTCTGTAAACTCCCAATTATCCTCCCTTTCTCTCCCTCAATCAGAGTTTTGGATATTGCACATGCTTCTCCTAGCCAAGTAAACAACTTTGGCTGTGGTGTTGGCCTAGATTCACCGTCTTGCTAAAGCAATATGTGGTGCTTTTGTTTGGGTTTTTTAGGAATGGTTTATGAATGCACTCACAGTTCAGTCATAGTTTATTCTCCCAAGTCTGCGTGCCAGTTTGTTATAAATGTTTAAAGGCAGGCAGTTTGGGTTTATTAAACTCTCAGAGACCACAAACTCTATTGAATTTGATATTATCCTGGTGTGACTCGCGCCTTATGATAATTGTTAGTCTGATTTAATCATGCTGCTGTCTCGACACTGGTTGGATCCAATCAGCATGGTTAACATTTACATGGACGACTGTTGTCAAAGTTCAGGGATCGCTGATGTTCCCGCTTATTAGAGAATATTTCCGCTCAGCATAATGAATTTGGCCGAAGCCACCGGACAGGAAGCCTTGGCGACAATGTCAAATAATAGCCTCTATGTTTAAACTTTGGCTATTTTGTCTCTCTCCAAAACAATAAATAGTGAATCTTGCCCTTAGTGCACAGGGAGCCTGGGGGCCTCAGGGACTGGTTTTTCTCTCTCTCTCTCTCTCTCTCTCTCTCTCTCCATGATGAGAGGGTCCTTCGAGGAGCAAGAGCCAAGAAATAGGATTATTCCATTCAGGAACTGACAACAGAGGATGGAGAGAGGAAGAAAGACAAGAGAGGGGGGGGGGGGGAGGAAGGAAGAAAGTTTCACTTAAAATACCCTAGGATGAAATTAAACTGCATGAAGAAGATGTTTTATTTTGTTCAATATTGTCCAAAAAAGAGATCTTTGGGGAGTGTTCCTCCATCACTCTACAATTAAAATTGTTAAAAATCTGATGGGAGACGGTTGCACCACCAAGTTCAAATTTTGCTTAGATATAACGTAAGTGTTTAATAAGTAGAGATTTACGCACCACTACATTACAAAACCAATTAGGTTCAAGCTCGTTCTTGCATAGAGATTAGTTCAGTTTACACGTATACGACTGAACCAACTGGCAAAACTAACGTTAGCTTGCTAATATACGACCCGTTTAAAGTGAAGAGTCAGAGCTGAGGTAATATGAAATATGGTGGTTAAATACCATCATGACAATGGTTGACATATCTGACCTGACATTTGATCACAATGCTGTTCAATAATGTAAACCGGGAAGCTTTTTAAATTACATTTCACTCAAAAAACACAATATAACTCAAGTTCCAAAGCGTTATGCTTATAACATCAGACCATATGACTAGCTACATAGTTTTAGGTAGGTTAGTATAATTAGATTAGCATAGGAGAGCAAAATCCACCTACCAGCACCTCTAAAGCTCCTCAATTAACACGTTATAACGAACTTGTTTAATCCTTTGCGTAGACTCCAGAAAGTTACTGCTCCCTGTCAAATAACAGTCCGGAACTTAAATCCCCTCCAAAATGCCAAATTTTCGTTCGTGTTTTTGTATGAATCAAACAAACGAGATATAACATGTGAATTACGGAGCTTTAGAGGTGCTGGTAGAGGGATTATGTTACCTTTGGACACAGACGGGCTAGCTATTTCCCCCTGTTTCCAGGCTTTTTTGCTAAGCTAACCGGCTGCTGGCTGTAGCTTCATAGTCAACATGCAGACTTGAGCTTTACACACAAACGAATAGCTGGTGCATGTAAGAGAGGTGACATTTGTCCCCTCAATATAGCATGAGACATGAAATTAAAGGGTCAGTTTGGCCAAATGACGAAAAATCGTATTTTCTCATATACCTGTGATTGTGGTGCTCACAGCAATGGAAAAATCCATTCAAAGCCAAGTGTTTCTAGGACGTGGCTTATCTTGAAACTATCTCGGAACTTTTTTAAATGTGCATTTTCAATGCTGTGAGCACCATAAGTGAATTTCCATCCACCTTCATTGTATTGAGGTACGGGGCAGATGATCTCAGACATCGAAACTATCTGCATGGCTTGACACCACTAGAAGTTAAGTGAGAAAATATGTGTTTTTGTCATTTTAACCGGCCGTCTCTTTGTTTCAGACTTCAGTCTTTCCTGTATTCTAGGTCAGTCTGCTGAATCATAAAGCCTAGCTCTACATTGTTGTTGTCACCAGGCCCACTTTCCCTTTCGAGGGATGGGAAGAATTCCACTGCATGTTGCAGCTGCCGCAGCTGGGGAGCACACAGTGTTATAGTAAATAGCCGTAGTAATATTTTGCCTTGAAGAGAAACCTCTGAGTCAGGGAGAAGCAGAGTAGGTAGAGATCAAAATGAAATACATGTCTGTTTGTTTAATGGCACTTGTCTTTAGTATGAGTTTAGTGTCTTACGCGTTGGCAAAAGGTCAAAAGAATAATACTAAATTTTATTCTGTGAGCCGCGCGAGAAAGGGATCCACACAGCAAGCCAGACCGTTAAACAACCTCAACATCTCAAGAATAAGCCGGGACACCAACAAAAGGAACTCTGTGAGCTCCTTGGCTGAAGTATTTTTATTTTTTAGCTACTAGAATACAAAACAGCCCTGTGTCTGTGTGTGTGTGTGTGTGTTTTTTTTTTTTTTTTTTTTTTTTTTTTTTTTTTTTTTTTTTTTTTATTTTTTTTTTTTTAAAAACATAT
>CM022482.1:23425111-23435235 GCA_011952105.1 Coreoperca whiteheadi | reverse complement strand
AAAAAAAAAAAAAAAAACATATTTTTAACAAAAAACAAAAATTTAAAAAATTTGAAGAGTGTAATAGTAGCTGGTTGTTTTTTTGGGTGTTTGTGTGTTTTTTTTTTTTTTTTTTTGTCCTGCTTGTTCTTTGTGAGCGAACATATTTCTATCTGACAAAACAGACTAAACATAATCCTAGGCCTGGACACATCACCCATAGCTCACTCCAGATTGTTCTCTTCCTTTCCCTGCTCTGTTATTTTATTGGCTCCTCTGTGGATTCAGTGTAAGCAGTGACATACAGAATAGTGGCGCACAGAGCCATATAATCAGAGAGGGCCGCTCTTTAAAGACAGGCAGATCGGCGTGCCCTCCGTGCCTCTGGTAAAATGTCTCTGCTTGTGCTTCAACACTCCCTTCGATGAGGAGGTGTTGATGTATAAAATATCAACATGAACTCCATGTCATTTGAGATCTTTGACAAGCTTCCTAGGTCTGAGGTCTTAAACAGAAGAGAGGAGGGGGCTAACCCATCCGCCAAGTGTAGAAGGGTTTCTTTGTGTAAGAAACAATCCTATTGTAGGTTTGTTTTTTTGACAGCTCAGGTCGGGGGACGTGTCTGGACAATGAACCTCTGAAACGAGACTTCCTGTACCCAACAGTGGCCCCGGGGCAGGTGTACGATGCAGACGAGCAGTGTCGCTTCCAGTACGGAGCCTCCTCACGCCAGTGCAAGTATGGGGTAAGAAACCAGCATCTTCCACGTCGCTCTCCTGCTCGCTTTTGCGCTTCTCTCTTATGTGTTTTAACTGGAGCAGCTCCTTACATGCTAGTTTTCTGGTTCACAATCTCACCGTTTCCGAACTGGAAGGTGCGACGGTGTGGTCAAAGGCATCTTACAGTGGCGTCGCTCACACACATATACACACAGGACTGGACGTCACGTCACGTTGGAAAGCAGAGTGGATAGTAGGGATGTAAACGAATATTTCATTTGGATATGAACAGAATCCACATTTGTGCTGCAACATCATTACCAAAATACACAGTCATCATGCACGCGGCTACAGTCGGCTGAACTCCCTCTTGACAGTGGCGTCAGGATCTCCAGTGTCCATATATCTGTTTAGAAATCATGACACCTTAAGGGATTGGTTGATCGACAGAAAATTAATCGGCACTTGTTCTGATAATTGATTAATCATTAAGCCATTTTTTAAAACAAAAATGCCAAACATTTCCTGGCGATTTCCATCATTTCTTTGGCTTATGTGATCGCAAAACTGAATGTCTTCAGGTTTTGGAGAGTGGGTCGGACTTTGAAGACGTCCGCTTTTGCCGGCTTTTCACTCCGCCTTCGAGCGTGGCCAATTGTGAGGCGCTTTGATTAAATGTGCTATGAAAAAAAGGATAAAAGCGCCACATAAATTCTTGTATAAAAGCTGTTTTTTTTTTTTTAAAATGCAGTCCAACTGCAAAAACCGAAGCGAACCGAAAACCAATTTTCCATTTTCATTTTAGTTAAAGTTATTTTTTTCCTCATGTTTTAAGTGTTGGTGTACAGTTACAACATATTCCTATATGTGATAAGAGGGGGGGGGGCATGTGATGAAGATAATTGTTTTATTATTGTCTGACAACTAGTGCTGGTTTCGGAGGTGTCTGTCCACACGTTGCCTTATTCTTTTAAATGTATAAACTTTCCAGACGAAGAGATGAAGTATTGAAGTCAACACTCCCCTCATCTGTTTTTTAAGTCTGTAATGATAATGATTCATCGCCCCCACCCCCCCAGCCCGAGTAATGAGAAAACCTCAGTACAAAAAGTGACACAGGCAGTGAAAGACAAGGAACAACCACGCGGCAAAATGAGCGGTTGAAAGAATCCTCAAAGATTTAATGAACAATAACGTGATTATTGTTTTGCATTACATAAATATTTGGACACACGATGGAAAAAAAGTGGGACAGAGATTAGCTGAGATCATAGAGTTATTTCATTTCATTGAAAGAAATATCTGACAGCAGATTATAACAGGCCTTATATCAAGCCCTGCTATTTTGGCTCCTAAGCTCATAATTGTGGTTTTAGATCAGCATGAAAGACACACATTTATAAGCAGATTGGATTCCAGCACCGATTCAACAGAGCTAGCATGGAGGTTTTCATCTAACAATTCGGATCTTTTTCATACAGCCATCTGTGAAAGAGATGCGACCTCTGCGACTGCTTACCGGACAGACGTGGCCACAGAAATGGATAAAGGCTCTAATGAGTGGAAGAGTCTGGTTTCCGAAGCTGCAGCTCAGCTGTAATTTATTGAACCTTTCCACATTTGGACCAATGTTCTTTGTATTTTCGTATCATTTTGTGCTGCGAAGGAACACAGAAAGGAACAGCGATGGGAAAGGAAGGGACGTTTAGCCAGAGCATATCAAAGTTTGTATTATTTATATCACTATAAATAATGTCATACACTCATTTTGTAGTTAAAATTTTTTCATGTTCGACTTAGACTGCAAGATAAGAAAATTATCTGTTATTTTTTCAGCTACAGAAAACAAAAATTTTGGCCACGAATCTACGCCATATTCATTCATCTTCAGGATAGGACGGAGATTTACCACCACGCATGACCTGGCGTGTCCTGTTCCAACTGGGTTAAACTGTGAACAGCAATGAAGGGCAGCCGTTCCCAACCAGGGGGTCCGAGAGAAATTACTAAAAAAACCTCAATTCTGCTACTTGCTTTTCTCTAACCTCTGGTTCTTTCTTGTGAAATACTGGATAGTTAAAAATGGTTTCGGGGCAGCTTGTGATACTTTGGGCTACTTTTTTTTTTTTTTTTTACCAGTTTTCCCAAATGATAAATTAGGCTACATTCTCATGAATATGCACCTGCTTTACTCACAAGGCACCAGTAATCTCAACACACAATGGCCAACAAAACCAAAGGACATTTCAGTTCATTACAACTATTTTCAGCCATGCTAGCGGCTCTCGGGATGCCAATGCCTGTCTGCCACTTGATTGGTCCAACACTTTGGTCCAGGCTGAAATATCTCAACAGCTACAGTATTAGATGGATGGCCTTTGAATTTTACACAGACATTCAGAACTAATGACATTCCCATCAGCCTCAGTTGTAGGCTACTTGGTGTTTAGTCCTAATTAGCATATGTTAGCATGCTAACATGCTAAACTAAGAGGGAGGACATGAAGTTAGGGTACTTTATAGCAACAATTTGGTTTCAGCGACTGCTTCCCACTTCTCAGTTAGTGTGTGCTCGAAGCTACCAACACAGACACAGGCGTTTTCCAGCTGAAGGTATGAAAAACAAACAACCTTTTATGGCTATATTAGCGAGGCCCTCACCGAGAGCCCCTGCCCTTTTTATCGCCAGCTTGTTCTCTCTCGGTGTAAATCCATCAGGCCCACGTCCATGTTCGTTAAGGCCCGGGCCACTGACCTTTTAGCAGGGGGTGAGATAGTGAACGGAGCACCGGGGCGGCTTATTGAAACCAGCTGGCAGAGGGGAGCTGCTGCAACCAGAGAGTGGCAGTTTGCTGCTTTATTTAATCTGGATAGGCTCAGGGAGCTGCAGGGACGTGGAGTATTTACTGACCCCGGGGGTCACAATCTATGCGCGGGATCATAACTCTTTTTCATGGGCCTGCTCTTCTGCTGTACATATTTGTCATGTAAAGGCCTTTGAAGTTGAGACGCGAGGCGACTCAGTTCGGTTTAATGCGAAATCTAATGCAAGATTGTGCATAGCTGTCCTTGTAACGTGTTCACTTTATGGTTTTATTTATTTGGGGGCAACTTAGTGCTGTCTTCCCACTATCTCTCTCCCTCTCTCACACACACTCCCTTCCTTTAGTAATCTAAATGGATTCTCCTTATGTCCTAGACTGAGGAGTGAGGAGGAGAAGACGGAGATATGACGCTTATTCAGACCACTCAGTAATACTAAAGATATTTGTTAGGCCTACAAGTCGTCTTTATCTAAGACTTGGGAGGCCTATTTCTCATTCTTGATTTCCCCTAAGAAGCAGAAATTGGATTTCTTGAACTGATGTCACGGTCCCGTGTGGTCCTGAGGTGAACGTGAACAAACGTTAGTCATGGTGTTGATCCAGCTGACTCTTCATTTCTCATAAGTGAACATTAAGAGCACCCGGTGACCCTTGGCGTATTGCTCAAGACGCACTGTGATCCAAAGCATATGGGCTCTTGAAGTTAGATGCCTCTCAGCAGTCCTGATGTGGTCTCATCAACTCCTCTCATCCTCTGATTTGATCTGGAATCTTGTAGATTTATAGATGAATTTCTATGCTGTTTGTGTTTGCTTTTCTCTCACAGAGCGGAGAAGAAAAACACTAAGAGGAAAACCACCAAAGGCTACTGATAAATCATTCTCACCCTTATTCAGCAGTCCACCCCCCAGTCTGCTGAATTGATTTATTCTGACCAACTTGCTTTTGCCTTCTTTCCTAGGAAGTGTGTAGAGAGCTCTGGTGCCTTAGCAAAAGCAACCGCTGTGTAACTAACAGTATCCCTGCTGCAGAGGGGACTCTGTGCCAGACTGGCAGCATTGAGAAAGGGGTAAGTCACTCGAACGTTTCTCATACATTTAAAGGTTCGCCCAAACTACCAAAATAAACAAACGTATTTTCTCACTTACTTACCTCGGGAGGTTTTAAGATATCGCCTGAGTTTTCTGCCTCCAACTCAACGGACCTCCTTCACCCATGCTGTTAGCTCAAGAGGAGGAGGATGAGGGAGAAATGAATAAAGTAGACCTCAACCATGTTCTAAATAGAGTTTTTGCCAACTAACATCCTAACACACACCTCCGACCAATGATATCTCTGCTAGCTACTGTGGCCCATGAAATCTCTAGAGAGCTCCCTCTGTGCATTATCCAGACTTTGTTTGTGGAAAGAGTTGTTGCTGTACACATTTTCAATTATGTATCTTTCAATACAGTGAGCAGCACAAAATCCATTCCCCGCCTTTATATTTTGGTTGAGGCAGAAATCTTCAAGATGGATTTCTCAAATAAAAATTAGCCAACACTATCTGCATGACTATTGTAGAGGTAAGTAAGAAAATCTGTTGGTTTTTTTTGTAATTTGGGAAAACCGAACCCTTTAACCATTGCACACAGTTAGTGCAGTACCTGGTCCTCTGTGTGCTTCAGCTAATGGTACCTCACTGCTTCGACGTGCATCTATTCTACTCTGGGAAGGGGTACCATTCCCTAAGTGTGCACTCATGCAGTGGGTGCTACCACTCTCTCTCTCTCTCTCTCTCTCTCTCTCTCTCTCTCTCTCACACACACACGCAAGCAGGCGAGGCTTTAGGTCATCGGCCCACTGTTGATGCCAGCCAGGTTAGGGGAGACAGTTTTAACACGGATTACAGCAGCCATTGTCACCGGATGGTCCGAGGTCTAAAAGGGAAGAATAGGAGAGTGTCATGAGCTGTCACCCGTGATTACCATTAGCTCAGTGGAGCCTTTGAGGACCGGGGCCCACGGACAGGGTCCTGGACAACACAGGGGGCCCCAGGTTGAGCCTGGGGGGCTTTGGAACAGCTTTTGGAGCAGCTTTAGGAGAGCCAGTGGCATACCCTGTCTGCCCCTGCCGGGGACAGCTTCAAAGGAATATGAATGTCAGCCATTTCTCACCCAGCATGTAATGGAGCGAGGCCCTTCCAACAGGAGCAGGGAGAGAGAAACTGGGGGAGAGCGCAGCGGGAGGTGGGAGAAAGACAGAAACGGACCAACAGAGAAGAGTTCTTTGTGTTTTTACTGTGTGTGGACTCAGAGATATAGTCGAAGGTGGAAAGCCGACTTCATCTCCTTCCCCTCTGCACCTCAGCCAGGCAGGTTTCCCATCTGAGCCCTGATTCCTTCTTCCTTCTCCCCATCTCGCCATTCCCTCTCTCCTCTCTCCCACTGCTAATCTTGTTTAGACAGCGTCTCAGGACGTGAATGAGTAACTCAGAGAAAGAGGACAGTGGCCCAACGTAGCCCTCACCTTGACTGTCTCAGCCTCTCTAGGTTCTTAACCTACTGACACAGTTGGAGAGACAGTGGGACGTCTCTGATCCCCTCTTCTCTATGGATTTCTGAACAGCTTAGCACGAGGCTTAAAACCACTCCTGAATCGCTGCACGCTGCTATCCATCCCACACCTGCCTCTGAAAACACCTCACGGTACACTGGAAACATAGAACAAAAATACAAAAACATGCTAAATCAGTATAAGAAATTGTTCTGTTAATTCAGCTTTTATAAAATAATGGTTTAAGTTAAGAATGTGTTCAAGAGAATCATATAACACGTTTTGTTTTGACTGATAAACTAAGAAAACGCACAAATTCAAGGAATTGTACAACATTCTGGGAAATGTCACTTTATTACCATCCACACTCAGGTGACCCCTGGAACAACACCTCCAAGGTCCTAACCTTTAACCTCCTGAAGGTGACTTACACCACTTCCCTCCCCATTTTAGATATGAATTAACATAATAATTTATATTATTATTATTATTATATTCTGTCTCTACACTGTCTGTCTATTTCGAACATATTAGCATCAAGCATCTTAGCAACATAAACATGAACTGTAATGATCAAGTCCTTTTACAGTATTGACTCAACGTATTTAATATATACATAGCTGGAATAAGGACATGATTAGCCTAGCTTAGCATAAAGACTGGAAGCAGGGGGAAACAGCTAGGCTATCCAAAGTTAAAAAATATGCCTTCCAACTCCGAAGGTATATTCTTTGCATGATGTAGCTTATCTGTTTAGCCCCGTTCATGAACAGAAACGTGAAAACGACAAGTAACAACTAACGACGAGTTACTTGTAGGAGCCCTTTCTTGAGTGCTGTGCAGTGTCTCCAGCGATAGCAGAGGTTGCTAAATTCTGTTCCCCTGTACGGGCACAATGATATTAAACCTGGCCGACAAGCTGTGGTGACAAGATTTTAAGATACCCCGCACTGTCAACGCACCCAGCTGTTGTTCGTCAAGAAATGGTTATCGCACGTAACTCCCCCATAAAACAACCAATTTACAGTTCTGTTTACATCTGCGTTAAACAAATAAGATTTAACGTGTTAATAAGTCACCTTCAGAGTTTTGTGCGTTTTTAAACTTTGGACAGAGCCAGGTCGGCTGGTACCTCCTGCGTCCAGTCTTTAAGCTGAGCTAGGCTAAATAGCATCACAACCCGCCTACTTTAAAAATGATGTCACTTTTGCTGGAAAACAGCCCAAAGTGTCAAATGTGAAACAATGCAAAAACTTACTGTAACAGTAGCACAAGTGGAGAACAGTCATAAAGTCACTCAGTAATGTCTGTAAAACAGCAATATTTACCTAAAGTTTATCAGCTAACATTAGCCACCGTTAGCTATGTGGCCACACCAAACTAAGTAAAGCTGTAGCAGGAAAACCCCTGAGTGTACTGAATGCTCATTTAATTGCTTATAAATTCGACACTTCATTTGTAAAAAGGAAGATTGTGTTATCTTCTCATTTGACTCTCGGAAAGCAAGCAAATAAGCGCGTATCGTATATCCCCAAATGTTGAACTGTTCCTTTAAAGATGAAAAGGACACAACCTGAACATGAACTATGCAACAATAAACCTCAACGAGGAGGAAACCCGGACAGTAATAACACAATGGAAAATGGCAGGTAAGAGGGGAGAAATAACAGGACTAATGCGGAAATGAAATTATAGGGTGAGTAATAGTGTAATCACAAGTTAGTCAGTGTGTGTGTTTTTAAAGCGAGACAGAGGGAGAGAGAATGTGTTACTGAAGGAAAACGTCATCAGTCAGGTTCTGTATAGTCTACATTTCATTATACACAGATGCACGTGCATTTATAGTGAGCTAATAACTGTTGGAAAACTGTAAAACTGACACTTAGGTATACTGTGTTGTATTAAGTTGCATGTTATTGTTAGTCTCGCCTTAACTGAATACTCTAAAACAATCGTTAACTTGTCTCAGTGTTTTTGTTGTAAAGAAATGAGTCAACTGTACTGCATAATAACCAAAGTCCCCCCCCCCTGTCTGTGTTTCTGCTCGACCAGTGGTGCTACCAGGGTGAGTGTGTTGCGTTCGGTACCTGGCCTCAGAGTGGGGACGGAGGCTGGGGGCCCTGGTCGACGTGGGGGGAGTGCAGCAGGACCTGTGGGGGTGGTGTATCCTCCTCCATGAGGCACTGTGACAGCCCAGCGTAAGTAGGCAAAGTAAGCCACAGCAAGCTGAACACACACATCCAGGTCCTGCCCACAGGTGTGTGTTTGTGTGTATGTGCACATGTGTATGCTGTGTGGATGTATGTTGTGATCTGAGTGGGAGTAGAGCTAATTAGATTGTCTCGGAAGGCTTCCTATCTTTCGGGGGGGGGGGGGGGCGCCATAGTAGCTCTTCCTTTAAAGCTCTATGTGATGACATTTTCTTAGTAAATTACTAACTTTCATTTTTTGCCATATTTTTGTTGTTGTCTCCTACAGGATGTAACGAAGCATGTAACTTATAATCCGTCAAAAGAATTCAGCATTTCAAGGGGAAGACTGTGTTATTTCTTCCTTCAAAAGTTACATAACCTCCCTGTAACAAGACGTATAATAATCGCCAAGAGAAGGTTCTTTAAGGTTGTCCTGGACAGCACTATCTTCTAACGAAACCAAGCACAGAAGTATGCGCTCATACTGCTTGAGATGGACTGATTGCGATTTACTGTAGATTATAGTGCTGTGTAGTTTTGTTTTAAGGCCTCTTGTGTATCCTCACTAGACAAATCATTGTCCAGTGCATCTTCATCTGGCTAGTAGAAGTTTGGATCCTTCTTGCGATGCATTCCTTTTTGGAAGCTAGATGCATTACGTCAAACACGTCTTGGGAAGATATTACGTCAAACACGTCTTGGGAAGACACTAGAACGAGCCAGGGTGAACCAGAAGGAAGGGCGGGAGGGGGAAGAGGCACCGGCATAATGCGGAACACCTGTGTAAGGTGATCGCTGCCGCTCAGGCATCAGCGCAAAGAGGAGGGAGGCAGAGAAAACACAGCCAGACCAGCCTCTAACACATTCATAACAGAGCCTGTCTCATAGCTTTTTGTGATGAAGTGGAAATAGTCATGGAGAAAAGGGAGGCTAATGGAGGTGAGAAGAAGGAAAGAGATGATAAGAGAAGGAAAACAAACCCTTTCACAGATGTAGTGAAGAGTAGACAAGGGAAAAAAAGGGTGAGTAGAGAGTTGTTCTGAGGTTACAGGACTTTAGGCTCTCTCCCAAATCTAAATGTCATGTCACACTCAAGAGCTCTGAGAGCAGCTTGGATTTCATGAATGAATCATTGGCACACACACTCAGCAAAGCAGCAAGTGCAAGACACACAAACACACTTTGTCTTCTGGCAGAGGCTTTTTTTTTGTTTTTGTTTTTATAAAAGACCTGTTTCGTGACCTGCATTCACCAAACCCTTCCTAATGTACTCACTAAATCACCAAAAGATGATGCCTTTGAAGAATTTGTAATGTATGGTGCTTGATGTGATGTGACGTGTTGAAGATGTCCTCTCACTTCTCAATTCCCCACTCATTCAACTCCCCTGTGTCTCTCAGCCCGTCTGGAGGAGGCAAGTACTGTCTCGGAGAGAGGAAACGTTACAGATCTTGTAACACTGACGTGAGTTTCTTCATTTCTTTGCCTCCCTGTTTTACTCTGTCTCCTAGGTATTTAGAGCAAAGTGTACAAGGGACTTGGAAACTGAACTATCCTCTTGATGAATGCTCTGCTCTGGTTTGTAAAGGGACTGAGATATTCTGCTCTGTTGAGGCATTCTGCCCTGGGATGGATTTGGCCTGTCAGAGCGGGACTGCTGAGCCTCCTCTTTGCTGCTCCAAGTTTTTCTCCTGCAGAACATGTTATCTCTTTATAAGGAGCATGTTAGCTAGTAGCATCACACCGCCTTCAAGTTATCTTCCTGGAACGCAGGACAGACGACGATGAAAGCGCACAGGCAGTGATTCAGTATTCCCCTGGTAACTTTTGGTTTATTCGTCTATTCGTCTCTTTGTCACTCATAACACTCACAT
>CM022482.1:23398101-23420534 GCA_011952105.1 Coreoperca whiteheadi | reverse complement strand
AGGGAGGGGAGGTGGTAGGAGGGGGCTGCGGGGGGGTGGGTGGGGGGGGGGGGGGGGGGGGGGGGGGGGGGGGGGGGGGGGGGGGGGGGGGGGGGGCGCGTCATGTAAAAACGGCAGATAACCTGCGTCAGTGTGATTGTTGTTGGCAGCCACTGCTGTCTCCGTCGCTGTCAGTGTGGCAGTGACGTCAGGCTCTGGGTTTTAGATCTGAGCACCGCTGACTTTCCTCCGCATGATTATTAATGTCAACAAGTCAAAAGGGAGACCCAAGAGCTGGCTGCAAGTCCCGGGACAAAACTAGTGTTTGCAGCTCTCTACGTATTGTTTATTATTTATCTCTGGGTTGTTCTTTTAGCGTTCAGGTCATGTTGTCTGTTTTCTGTGTGCAGGCCGATCATCTACAGATAGCGATGTGCTCTGTCTGTGTGTACTCTGTGTAACCCAGGTGGTGTTAAGCCCTGTGCGCTGAACTGCTTGGCAGAGGGCTATAACTTCTACACAGAGCGCTCTCCTGCAGTCATAGATGGCACCCGATGTCAGGCTGACTCTCTGGACATCTGCATCAATGGAGAGTGTAAGGTAAGGGAGCAGTGCTTTGTCACATATGTATTCCTTATGGTCATTTCAAAGCCTAAATCTACATGATGAAACGTTTGGGATGCTTTGCAAATTTCAGTTTTATTCTCTTTTATTGAGGGAAACCTACGCTTTATTACAACTTGGGTTTATTTTCCTAGCTCGGGTTCCATCGGTTTGTATCAAAAACTGAATAAAATTACACATTTTATAAAACTCATTTACTGAGCCAAATTGAATCCAGTATTGCCATCGATTTGCATGCGAATTGCATGTCAGACACAAAAAAAATAAAATAAAATCATGCATCTCTTACCCTGAAATAATATGACACACCACACTGTGACATTATCGTTAGTGGGCTCTTGGGATTGTTTGTGACCGTTAACCCTTGGACATTTTGTCCATTTACAGCTAGCGTGAGATGTTAGCTCTACATTACCCGACCTAGCAAGCGTTTCCTCAGCCTCTGTGCTAGTTTTTATCTTCGACAGCACAGTTTGCTTGATACCGATTGTGTAAACACGACTGCCAAAGCACAAAACCGCACCATTCAGCAGTGAAAAACAATGAAGCCCTTGAGTTGTGGGCTCATTGTGGCTGATTGTGTTCGAACGACATGGCATCGCTCTTTTGGACTCTTATCTGGGCTCTACAGCCCTCAACCGAGATTGTTTTGTGATAAATAAAACACAAAAATCATTGTTTTTGATTGAATAATGATTTTATATATATTTGAAGAGGCTGATTTAATAACAACGCAAAATAAGATTTTATTGAAAAGAGTTGGTGGTTGGCAGTTGGTGCTGTCTTTGTTTTCATGAGAACAAATCATTTTGTACAGTTTGTGTGTTTGTGTGGAGATGAGGGTTTTTGTGTAATTTCTGAGATGCAGCTGAAATAACGTTTTAGGCTCCTCGCTTTAAGTATTTGCTTTGACTTCCACCTGACCGTACAATTTGATTCCTATTTGGCATGACCACGCAGCGTCTGGGCCAACGACATTACTCTGATTCTAATATAAAAACACAACATGGTGTGTGTTTTTTAATGGGAAGAAAATTCTAAGAGGTGGAATATTCCCCACCGAAGGAGCATTGCAGGTTTATTTCCAGCCTGAATCCCGCACGTCGTTGTATTTCAGAGGCTGGATCTCTGGGTTCACTGCCACGCCGCGATAAATCTCTAGAACGCTGTCTGCTTGGAAGGCTTTCAGAAACACTCAAAACTGCTATGCCGTTTACAGGTGCTGGAGAGAAAGAACAATTACGAATCACAGCGAGAGGAGAGATAAAGAGCAGAAAGATCCAAAGGAGGAGTAGGAGTGTCAGTGATAACAGTAATCCTCCCTGTTGTATTGTCACACTGCATTAACACGCAGATTAAGCTCTTTACCACACAGAAATCACTCCCCTCTTTACTATATAATGCACGACAATTTCTGTCTGCCCTTTTACTGAAATGTGTGCTCTGCGTGGTGTCGGGCTGCAACTAACAATCTTTTTCAGTATCAATTAAGCTTTAGAACATTTTCTCGATTAATTGTTTGGTCCATAAAAATGTTGGAAAATAGTGAAAATGCTCATCACATTGACACAGAGTCCTGTCCTTGTTCGACAAACAGCCCAAAACCCAAATATAGTGAGTTTGCAGTGGTAATAAAACAGAGAAACCCAGAAAAACCTCACATTGGAGACGCTGCAACCGAAGAATTTGGGGCATTTTTTTTGCTTAGAAATGGCTTAAATCATTTATGGATTATCAGAATAGTTGCCGATGCATTTACTAATTCATTAAAATCAACTAACCGTTCTAACTGCTCTAATATAGTGCCCTAAAAAACTCCCGCAATCAAAGAAAAAAAGTGGCGTCCGTGGCACTTGCAGTACTTTCTGATAACAATCCCAAAATGCAATAAGTTGCATTTTATAGATACAAATAAAACGATGATGATGATTGGTATGTGTATGAAATCTCAATTCACTGCTTACTGTAGAGTGACTTACTGGGTGTCCATCATATATACTAAGTAGTGAATAGGTGAATGAGGGAGTGATTTTGATCATTCCATGATATTGCAAATTGCTCAAAATAATTAAAAAAAAGTATGTAATAAATAACCGTCAAAGTTTTGTGCAAAATGATTTCAAGAGGCAGGACAATTAAAGTGTACATTGTTGTTACACTGTAAAAATCATAGTAAATACAGACATAGTAATTGTGCCAAAAACTTACAATAATTTAAGAACTACACTATAAAAACACTGCACATAGGGAGCAGTTAACACAGAGAGGACAATGGACTAAGAAGTTAAAGTCCTGCATGCACAAATTTCATTTTCATGTAAAATGTATTAGAAATATTCAAAGTGAACTTGTTAAAGAACCTAACGACAGACTGTGGGCCTAACATGTAACAAATATTTTCATTTTGCAAATGCTCCAATGAGTCCATATACCGGTGGTGTTGCAGCCCTTAAAGGGGAAAAAATAATGAAATAATGAAAACACAGATCTTGCCTTCAAATCAAAATGTGCCCAATGTCGCTGTTCCACCTTTAGCCCTCCAAGGCATTACCAATCAAGTAATGATGAAGCAATCACTATAAATTGAGCGCAGATAAAGATTTAATGTGCTCCTTGGGGCCTCCATATTAAAATTTATTTGAAGCCAACAAAACATGATGGACTCAGAATCCTTCTTGTTTTATGAGCTCTCATATGTTTTAGATGTAAAAACCTGCCAAGTTACTGGCAATTAACAATGTAGCTGTGCTCTTTATTTTTCTTATTGTCAACAAACCCGGTGAAAAGGCCAACACCAACAATGTGTTGGTCCGTCTCTCAATAGTTTCTGACTTTCCTACCCTGTCTGTGGCCCATTGGATTCTAATCAATATGTAAAACAGGTCACAAATACATAAGTTTCATTTTAAAAAAGGACAACTATTTCCTAAATCATCTGGCCACTGTACTTTTTACTAGACGTTACTAAAACTGGAGTAAATAGTGCATTTTTTTAGGGCTATTTTCAGCAGCAGATTAATGCACATGTGGCAGCAGGACAGTGTATGTGGGACTGAGTCAAAATACAGTGGGCATGTTCAGCATAATAAAAGAACACGTCACCAAGGGCAATGGTGTGGCTCATTGACGTGATGTTAATCGTTTTTGGACTACAATGCAGGTCTGGGGCACAGACCAATTCTTTGTCTTTTCATTGGATTTGGTAACAATAAGAAAACTATAGAACTTCCAGCTTTGACAAATTTCCCAAGGCCAAGAGTGAACGTCCACTCTCAAAGCACACGGACTTTTTAAAGCTTTAATTAGTAAGCTAAGTACTAGAGTAAATGTGCATTACATTACTCTCCTCCTTTGCCGGTTTTAAATCCACCGATACAAATCTTCAGTGACGTCTCTCCACTGAAGCTGCCCAAATAGTAGAGGACTGTGGTTGTATAGGAGCGTGTGTATTCTGGTGACTTCCTCTATAAACAAACATGACTAATCCCTCCCAAAAAGAAAATCCCCACAGCAGTGCCAGTCAATTCTGTTTAAGCCTTTTTTTTTATTGTTGGAAGAACAGTAAGTAATTAAGTAATATCTTGACATTTTGGAAAATATGCTAGTTTGCCGACACTTAGGTGATAAGATTGATACGACTCTCATATCTGTACAGTAAATATGAAGCTGCAGCCAGTTAGCTTAGCTTAGCGTAGACTAAGAACAGGAAACAGGAGGAAACTGCTGGCTTGGGTCTGTGCCGAAGGTAACAAATTCCACCTACCAGCATCTTTGTAAACCTCACTAATCAACAACACGTTATATCTCGGTTGTTTAATCCAATTAGAAACCCGAGTCTGGCAATCAGCCTGAGGTTGTCGGGCAACCAGCGGAGACTCCAGGAAGTTACCACGCCCGGGCCGAGAAATAGTCAGGCACATGCAGTCAAAACCACAACGTGCTGTTTTTACACTTAGATTTTTATGCAGATTAAACAAACTGATATAATGTGCTAAATAATGAGCTTTAGAGGTGCCGGCTTGCTGTTTCCCCATGTTCCAGTCTTTATGCTCAATTAAGCTAGCTGGACAGACATGAGAGTGGAATCAATCTTCTCATCAAGCCCTCAGTAAAAAAGCAAATAAATGTATTTCCCAAAATGGGGAACTATTCCTTTTAAAGAACAAGAAGCCTGCGCCCTGAAATCGGACCTCAGGAGATTTGTAATAAATCACAGGCCAATGGTGCTAAATCCTGAATCCATATTCCAGCATTCAATTAAAACAACGCTCACGCTCATATTCTGACTTTGTTTGTTGGCTTCAAAGCACGTGGGCTGCGACAACATCCTGAGCTCTGATGCCAAAGAAGATCGATGCCGTGTGTGCGGAGGGGACGGCAGCACGTGCGAGGCGTCAGAGGGACTCTTCAATGAGTCGCTACCCAGAGGAGGTAAAACAGGTCTGACTCCAGGCACGGCTCTCCAATGCATCTCCGTTGACATACTGTACAGCAGCTTTCTGGTTTCTTTGATTCACTCAGTGTGATGAGGAGGAGCAGAGATAGTGGGTTTTGGTTTGATGACCACATGTGACAAGCATAAAGTCACCGGAGATGACTGCGAAGGAAACTAAGTGAGTCATCGACGAAGCAAAGCCGATTTTGCCCGAAAGCCAACACGTCCCCGAAGCCAGGAAGAGAAGCTGTTGTGAGAATGTGCCCTTTTGGCCTTTGTCATCCACCGACAGAGCAAACGTTTTTGGCTATTTAGAATGATGTTTTCAGAATATTGATCAAAACATAATATATTTCCCATTAATTCCATCATGGAGTGAAGAAATCAGGAGAGAGAGAAAGCCCATTTCTCCTTCTATGGTATGGCTAGTAAACCATAAAAGAATTACTTTGTGTACATGTGTGTGTGATGGTAAAAAAAAAAAGAGGAGGGGATTGTTTTGTTCTCCTGCTTTGTCCATTTTGGGTGATTTGGAATTGATTCTATATGCACTCCTGCCTAACGTAATATGTAACCTCCTGTCTTCTCTGTGTTGTAAAAAACGTCATGGAGAAATGAGATTCGGTGGTGGTGGTGGGGGGGGGGGGGTTGAGTGGGAGAAATACCACCATAACGAGCCCGATCCCTGTCCTTGTCTTCCAGGCTACATGGAGGTGGTTCAGATCCCGAAAGGATCAGTTCACATTGAGATCAAAGAGATTGCAATGTCGAAGAATTATATCGGTAAGTGACGGCCCACCCCTTTGGTCCTGAAATATCTCAGCAAGTATTGGATGGATTGCCATGTAATTTTGGTACAGATACTCCTGGTGCCCAGAGGATGAATCCTTATCACATTTTTTGAAATCCTGACATTTCCTCCAGTGCAATCAGAAGGGCAAAAATATTAGTTATCCAGGGAAATCTACTAGATGGATCAGCACACAATGTTGACAATCAAGGTACCAGGATGATGAATCTTAATGACCCCCTGACTTTCCCTCTAGAACCACCACAATACAGTATATCAACGTTTGTGGTTTTACAAGACACTTCTTGACAACTATTGGATGGATTATCATGAAATCTGGTTCAGACGTTCATGTTCCCCTCAGGATTATTACCCACTTTAGTTTATGACCAAATACCTGCAAAACTAATGACAGCTGTACTTTGTGTTAAGTGCTAATTAGCAATTGTTAGCCTGCCAACACTCTAAACCAAGTTTGTGAACATGGTAAACGTTACATGCTAAACACATGAATGGTAGCGCTGTCATTGTGAGCATGTTAGCATGATAACATATAGCATTCAGCTCGAAGCACCACTGTGTCTAAGTACAGTCTCTCAGAGGCGCTACAGTGTGGCTGTACGCTCTTAGTCATGTTTCACTATCAGTCCATTCATCTCCGTAGACCCTGTGGTTCATGAATTGGCAATTTGTGACGTCAAGCTGTTTCATATTATCTGTTCAGTTCCGTGTCAACCACATTTCCAGGGATTTCCTTGTGTCTTTGTCGAGGGCAAATTAGAGGATGCCATCTTTTTAATCTCCCGCTGCCTAATGTAAAGCCATAAAACGAGTCTGTAAAAAAACAACTCCCTGGTTCTCAACCCATGTGATGGCCGTCTTGGCACCAGACTCATCCGCTCCATTCCAGACTAAACAAAAGCTATTTGCTACACTGGCAGCGTCAGACCCAAAACAATCAAACGACCGGATTCAATTAAGGCAGTTCTGTGTCTTTTCATTAGCAAGAGAAAGACATGTGACAGCGTGTTGAATTTACTGCGGATGGTGTTGATGGAGGGCTTAAGTTACACTTTGAACCGGAGAGCTGCGTCAGATTTATAGGGCCGTGGTGACAGCTGCCTGGTCCACCAGGATTATGGGGGATATGATGTCTATATATCAAAGTTTAAAGACTGCAATTTTGGCTATTGTGTTGGACTAGATTTTCCCCTCCAAGCAATTTGTACTTTGTTATGCATTTCATCTGTGACCCCAGTGATAAAGATAATATTTTTCTTTTGCAGGACTGTCTGAGTCCTTGCTATTTAGGTCAGCGACGTTTGCATTATTTTTCTGTTTTATTAAAGCAAACACTAAGTCAGGTAATATAAAAATAGAGACTGGGGTGCTCGTGAAGACTTGTTTAAAATGCACAGTCCAAAATAGCAAAATCGCAGTGCTCACAATCAGTGGAGGAGGAGGACTGTGACATGTTAAAGAGGAGTAAACTATTGTTCATCTCATCTGCGTGAATGCCGCAGAGGGGAATCTGCAGAGCACGAGCCAGAGAGGCAGAACAGCGAGCGAGTTGGTTCGTTTCTCCCCAATTTGGCCCCGTGTTTCAACGCAGAGAAAGTGGATATTTTCAGATCTGTTGTGCTTGGAGACCAACTTTTGTTTTGACAACCAGACAGAGTGGTATTCATGAGATTGGTCCAGGCTTTCACCTGAGGTGTGTTTTCTTTCTCCTCCTAAATTAGACGTATGCTCATGTCGGCGCACGTGAATTTCTTCGTTTAGAGGCACGTGTGTGTGTGTGTGTGTGTGTGTGTGTTTCTGCTCAGTCTGTTGAGGGATAGAAAGTTGTCGGTGACATCAGGGAGGCCGAAAAGGATGATGATGATGAAGATGAAAGACGGCAATGACATCACACCAAATGATTGTCCCCGCCTGTTGTCTCAGCTACCGTTCCTGCCTGCTTTTGATTTCAGCTTTCTAAAAGTATTTCCTGTTTTCTGTGATTACCTAGCCTTGAAATCCGAAGGGGATGATTATTACATCAACGGAGCGTGGACCATCGACTGGCCCAGGAAGTTTGACATCGCAGGGACGGCCTTCCACTACAAGAGACCCTCTGATGAACCGGAGTCTTTAGAGGCGCTGGGAGCTACCACTGAAAACCTGATTGTCATGGTAGTAAAGAGTATCTTATTGTACACCGTGCACTATAAAAACACATCATCACCTATATAACAACCTTGTTCACAAACAGTTATTTACGCATCCAGCAGCTACGGAGCAACATGATCATTCATTTACAGTCGTGTTTCTAAAGAGTTTGAGTCCAATATTCTCTCTCTTTTAGCTCTGTTTGCTCTCTACCAGCTCCTGAGGGAAACATCTGGCTCTGTAGCTGCTAAACGCTCCACTATGTTCACCAGCTGCTCTCTGACTCTGTCTGTCTGCTGTTTGCTGCTGGTAGAGTACAGGCAGTGTACAGCGGGTTTTTTTTAGAGCTTTTTAACTCAATATAAAGCTCCGTAAAGCAGAGGGGGGGCTGCAGATTCAGCTGATAGTTCTCTGTAGGTTCATCACTTCAAGAGACCCCTTTCACATTGTCACATTGTTTTCACATTGTCATTTCCTACATTAGTATAAAAATATCAATTATAACCGCTTTAATGATAATATAGGTTGAATTACTTCAACTTTTGTTGGGTTTTTTTCTATCGTCGTCGTCCCTGCACTGTCAAAGCGTGGACCTGCTCATTGAAACTTAGCGCTGCTAGTGGTTCCGTCTCCATCCAGGCCATTAAAGTGCTCCAAATTCCAGTCACCCAACACTGTCTGTGCAGAAAATGAATGGGACTTTACCGGGAAACCTGAAATAACTCACATTGCAACGCTCTAGTTGTACCTTTTTGTACCTTTTGGTAGTCCTGTGCATTTTATGCTGGATGTATGCTGCTGGTCTGTCTGAGTCCGCTCAAACTCAACATCTGGGTGCTAACCTTAGGTGACCCTCAGCCTGTGGTTTGGGGTTAAAAGCTATTTATATGTGGATTAAAAAAAAGTGCAAACACAATGTCACGTGATTTGGTGAGCGTCTGTTGTTGTTGTATGGGAGTTTGCTCGTGCCTGTAAAGTAGTGTGGACGCACTTCTTTAAAACTGGATTTCATAACAAGTTTCTTCTTTATCTTTGTGTGTTGCTCTGTGAGTTTGTGTGTTAATGTGAGGCTGCTGAGCATTTTCTTGTAATACTCAGTGGTTTCTGCCTTGACATGAATGCTGAAAATACCAGACCACACAGCACCACTGGAATAGACAAGCAACTGGCCACTCGACCACTAGCCATTTCTTTGCGGCTTGCAAAGCCTGACTCCCTCAGTCTCCTTCTGCATTCAGCAGACTAATATAAACCCTCCAGAGCCTCACTGATCCGGACTGTTCAAACAGCATTAAAAGCTGCTATAATCAATACTTTTATATTACCAATGGGTCAAATGAGTGTAATGTGAAAGGGGTGGCTCGTATTGACAAGCCCACACAGAATAATCACCTGATTCTGTAGTTCCCCTCACCTCTACATTGCTTTTTAGCGTCTTTCAGCGCATTGTTTTGGTTTTTACGGCCCCCTAACCTTACTGTTTTTGTTCGGTCTCAGTGCTCTGCTGCTGTTTCAGGAATAAAGCCCTAAAGACTGACCATAAGGGGGCGTGGTTATCTCACTGGGTAAAACCGCGCGCCCACGTACGAGGCTATAGTCCTCACCGCAGGGACCCGGGTTCGGCTCCCTAAAGGCGAGAAAAGTCCGAAAAAAACAAAAACAAAAACAACCATAAGCTACCTGAACATAATGGAGCATTTACAAGGAGCCAGATATTTTCCGCAGGGGCTGGTGGAGACCAAAACAGAACTAGAAGGAGACTGATTATTGGACTTAAATTTGTCAGGTGGCCAAAAAACACCTCCAAATAAATGCTAATGTTGCTCAATGTCTGCCCAATGTGTAATAAGCTGCTTGCTAACATATTCTCCATACCCACCTTATGAGGTCTTAATTCTTAACTCTTTATTAGTGGATTATAATGAGATAAAGATGACTGTTTTTGTCATTTTCCCAAGTTTGTTTTCATACTGAACACAGACATTTTACTAAATGTACCTTATTCTTCCTACTATTTCTCTTTTTCTGTCTGCTGCTTCCTCTGCAGGTCCTCCTTCAGGAACAGAACCAGGGAATACGCTACAGGTTCAACGTGCCCATCCAGCGCACAGGAAGTGGTGACAACGAGGTGGGCTTCTCCTGGCACCACCTGCCGTGGTCTGAATGCTCAGCTACCTGCGCTGGAGGTAAGTCAGCACCACAAGCCTTGACTGCAGTAACTTTCCTCTCTGCCCTTCTGGACTTTTAATGGTCACAGAAAGCTAGCTGTAGCCTTTTCAATGTCAAACCTGTAGCAAAGAACCTCAGGGTGTCCAGTTGAACTTTTGACCCAAAGGTTAAAACGCTTAAGCATTCGTGTTTTTTCTAGCTGGCAACCATAGTCAAGTTTTTCACTCAAATTTAGCGTAATTTGAACAGAATTTCCAGAAAATCAGCAAATAAAAAGCAAATCAATGCGCGTTTCAATCCACTACTTAACACAAATATTAGGAGTTGGTGGCGCTAATTCGCCAGTCAAGTAATTAAGAGTGCCAGTCAAAACCTCAAACAAACAAACAAACAATGTGGAAAATGTGATATTAAATATGGCATTCATGTTTGTTTTATGTATTATACTAATCCTCATCGCTGCACACAGATCTGATCGTCTCTTCAGTGGGCGTTTAAGCCACGTGCTTCATGTACGGCCTAAGCCCGTTTCCATTACATTTCCAACTCTCAAACTTTTTCGTCAAATTTCGATTTTTTTTTATTTAATTTTCTGCGTTTTCACTTTGTCGAAAACGAAATCTCTACAATCATCAGCTCACGTCGCAAAAGATCTTTAATTAATTCACTCTTGATTAAATCACAGCCTGTCAGATACACATAAGATGCATTATTTTGTGTGTGTGTGTGTTGGTGTAAAGTGCTTAAACACTGATTTTCTAAAACTGCTGTACAAGTTTTCATTATTAAAGTTTATTTTTCTATGAGAGAAGAATACTGTCTTCTCCGTGTCGACCTTCTGCTGAGCTCCAGCGGCCAGTTGCCCTTTGAAAAAGAGCCCTCCAAGAATTTTGGTGTTGAATACGATAATAGGCTGTGGGTGTTTAAATTCTTTTTAAATATTTCTGACCTTCTCAAGTATTTAATACTTCAGGTCGTGTGTGTGTGTGTGTGTGTGTGTGTGTCATTCAGTAAATCTTCCCTTAACCAGTAATTACACAAATGCTGAAGAGCAGTGTGTGGAAACCCAGTATCATAATTTGCGATGGGTTTCCAAAATCATTACTTTATAGCTGGAGATTCAGCCCTCTAATAAATTCAATATGTATATTTTCCATATCTTAGCCAGAGTAATGAATATGGTGTAATTTCTGTGAATGAGCTGCTCTGCATAGCTTCTGGTTTACCAGTGCTGCACACAAATACGGCCACTCTTCTAGAGCGCTTGTCCTACAAAGTCAAACATTGAAAATCTGAAACCACAGTGAAATGTTGACCATGGCCTCAAGAATGACTAAACCAAACCTTTTAGCCCAAAAGCAATGGGTTTCATGTAACAATAAATAGTGTTTCTTCCCAGTTGTCAAGTGTGGCCTGGACGGGTTTGTAATATTTTGTAAAAGCATGACTGAATAAGCATGTGGGTTTTTCTAAGGAAGGATTTCCAAGTCCGGAGCAGAAGTTTGAAGCTACTCCTTAGATGGGGAAGCACACATGGCCTTCCAGTGTTCTAAATACGCCTTTGCATTGTTGATCAGAATAATCTAATTTGTGTCCACTGTATGTCTCTGACCGCGCTGAGCTTTAAATCAAGGAGCTGCTATTTAATCACGCACCCATTCGATACAGCTAGCTCAGCTAATCTTGAAGCGTTGTTTAATATATCACCGCAGTAATAAAACCTATGGAAAAACACCTTTTGACAGCCTTATAACTGAAACTCTTTTACCCCATGCTTCGCGCCATTCCTCCAAACTGTATTTCACTTCAAGCACAGACGGGCAGATTTTCTACACTTCACGCATGCACACGCACTCACATCCATATCTCGTTACATCTGCCAGACAAGTCTGCTGTGGGATATGTCCCGCGAGGGCCCAAACCTTCTGAGTTGGTATGGCACATACACACAAACACACACGCGCACACAGACGCACACACACAGAGAAATCACATGCATGCTTACATACACACACACAGTGGGAGGTGTGACACCGATACGGTAGCCCTCACTCTCTCCATTAGAAGCCAAAGTAAAGAGCGCTCTGCTCTGTAAAAGTGATTTGCCAAGATATCCTGCAAAGAATCAGGAATTTACATGTCTGGATTTACTACAGACTGAAAGCGATACCATCGCCACTCAAACACAGCGCTCGACGCGACGGCCCGGCTTCCATGTTTCTGAAGGGGTTTAAATGTGCGAGATCAGCTGATCAGCTCTGCGCTGCCTTTTTGATCCGACTTTTCCCCTGTAGGCTCGCAGAAGCAGGAGGTGGTGTGTAAAAGGCTGGATGACAACTCGGTGGTCCAGAACAGCTACTGTGACCCGGACAGCAAACCTCCAGAGAACCAGAGGGACTGCAACACCGAGCCGTGTCCCCCAGAGTACGTAAACAGCTGCCCGCTTCATCTGGAAGCAACGCAGACGGTTTAAGGTGTAAAACCAAAACGGTTAGCTGAAAGATGCTAAAGCTCTTCGTCGAGCCGAGGAGCACTGTGTCAGGTGATAATTCTCTGTAGGTTTGTCGCTATGAGCTACACCTTTCACGTGACACAGTGTTTTTATATTAACAATGGCTCAAATGTCTCTTAGTATAGCAGCTTTAAGTTAATGCTTTCAAAAGAAAAACCCTCCATAAAAATGACACTGACTCATGATATTAATTCGCCTCCAGTGAGCCTTAGTTTGTGAAATGTGTTTGGAAGAAAATAATAAAATTAAATGGCAGTGATTTATAACTTCACATGTTAACTATTTTCAGTGTTTGCCTCGTGCCAGAAATTAGAGCCCTGAAAATGACCACCTGTGTTTGATTGTTTTGGCGTCTTTACCGATCCTCGAGGGCTAATATACACGTGTACAGGTGGAATATGAACTTGTGTTTGGTGGCCAAATGTCTGTAAACCCCACACTGTAGCTGGAAGCAAGGCTAGACTCACTTCAATCATGTCTGGAAAAGGAGGGATTAAATGCATTGGGTTAATTGGTTTCAGACTATCTGACAATTATTTGTGTATGAGAGTGAGTGTTGGTGTCTTTCGGCTGGATTTCAGCCAAACAAACTGATAGTATCGTAAATCTACTGTATAAGTGGTAATTTGTTTTCATACATTCAGACTACAGTCCTGGGTTATTTATTTTCACATCTGTATTCAGTGGACGCAGACTTCTGGTATCTCATTTATTATGATTAGTACTTGAAGGCTTTAGCAAAGCATGTGTGTGTATTGAGTTACAGTGCACACATGACATTTGTGTCTGTTAGGAAGGCAAACGCTCCTTCTGCAGCCTCAGGAAAGGCCGACTAAAGGAGACCACGTAAACACAATTGTTTTAGAATCGCCGGGGTTTTATGGGCCCGAGTAATGAAAGCTAACGCAGATGTTTGAACACGTCGTTAATTCTGTATACATTCCTTCAGATGATGTAATATCTCACAGGCTGGATGTGTTTGGAGGGCTGTTGTCTGGGCAGTTTTATGATATTTAATTCTGAAGTCGGTAGACAAAAGGTTGAATAAGACTGGGTCTAATTTTCTGCAGGTCAAAAGCTCAGCGGCCTGTCATGGCACGCTCAACAGCATGGTGGTTACCGGTCCACCAGGTCACAAGAGTTCATCCGCAGCATTCATGTGTTAATGACTAAATGTTCAAATCAAGACATTTTGTGCAATGTCTATGTCAGTAACTTTAGATGTTACAACAGCACTTTGTCAAGCAACACTAAAATGAGGTTGCTCTTATAGTACTCTGTATCTGGTGGCTTACACGAGATAGCCTAGCTAGTCCAGCCAAGTTACCCCAGGTGACTCGCTCTAAAACCACAAATTGTTATTTTTACATTACTGTTTGTGTACAAATTAAACGTGTTAATGAGCTCTAGAGGTGCTGGTAGGTGGATTTTCCTGCATTGTTTACATCCATGTGTACAAGCTTGCAGTCTTCTTCTGCCCCGCCTTTGTTGGCGCATTGCTGTGTTTCTTGGCACTTTCCTGCCACCTGTTGATCAGTGGCGTGGTGTGAAACTATTGGCGCGTGCACGGGACAAACAAAACTGGGACCCACTCATAAAAAAAAATACAGCTCCATAGCGCTACTGGAGGTCAAAAACTCCATAGGGAACCTTCAACGCTGGACCCACCTTTTTATCTCCCTTTTCCGTTTATATTGTACTTTGGTGGTTAGTATTCCCAAACAAATGTGCAATTAATCAAATTACCACAAACCAGTTGACACAAAGTGAACCTGTGGCCCCGGGTCGGGCTGGGTAGTGTTTTTCCATACTAGTGCCGATACAATACCGGAGTTTCAGTACCAATATCAAAATAACACTTTTTCAGTACCTAACTTTAAGAAATATAAACATGTTTTTCTAGAATTTCATTTAACAAAAGAGGATAAGGTTCTCCCATGTTGAGTAAACACAAGCAGCTGTACTAGCCCAAAGAAACGAGTCTATAAAAGGCAACATTTTGATTTAAATCAGGAACTGCTCTGATTTAAATAAGACCAGACATTAAGTGCCCAGTTTTTGATACTCAGTGCTATGGAAATATTTTGGCTGGTACCAGAAAGGTATTGAGGTTCCATGGGGGGCATTTTCCTGCTTTGCCCTTTTAGTAATCCAACCTTGATAAAGCCACTCAAATGTACAGAACCATAATGAGATTTTACACCCTAACTAATTAGCAAAAGCCTGTTTGTAATGAAGTAACCACAGGGAGTATAACACACTGGTACACAGAGTTCTGAGACAGAGCTCATTGTTGGCTTTGGTTCTTCTGTTTTAACTCGTTTCTCTCCTCCAGGTGGTTTATTGGCGACTGGTTGGAGTGTGGGAAGACGTGTGACGGCGGGATACGGAAGAGGACCGTCCTGTGCATCAGGAAGATCGGCCCTGCTGAGGAGGAGACACTGGAGGACACCCACTGTCTGACTCACCGACCTATCGAACAAGAGTCGTGCAACAACCAGTCCTGCCCGCCAAAGTGGGTCACTCTGGATTGGTCAGAGGTAAGACAATATTCTGAAACTAGCTTTAGCTCCTTGTGCTGTCGAGTTGTTCTTCTCATATCTCCTCCTCCCTCTTTAGTGCACACCTAAATGTGGCCCCGGCTTCAAGCACCGCATCGCCTTGTGTAAGAGCAGCGACCTGACCAAGACCTTTCCACCCGCCCACTGCCCGAGCCACAACAAACCTCCGGTCCGAATCCGCTGCAGTTTAGGACGCTGTCCTCCTCCTCGCTGGATCCCCGGTGAATGGGGACAGGTAGGACAGCACCTCCTTCACATCACAGCCTTTTTTTTTTAACACTTTTAGTGAGCTTCCCAAACAACAGTACGCTGGTTAATCCTTTAAAAGGATAGCTTGAATGTTTAAAAGACAAAAGATGCACAGATAGATTCCATGTGTTGGTGAATGGTTAATATAATTTACACCTGGATGACATGCTGGGGGGTTCTAAGCAGGCCTGTGACGTGTGTGTGTGTGTGTGTGCGCGCGTTGAGGTTGTGTATGTGTGTGCGAGTCCAAGTGCTCCGGCAGGCCTGGAGTGTGTGATCAGTGGCAGTAACATCCTCCTGGCTGTTTGAAGTTTATCTCTGCCTCAGGCCAGGCCTCCGTATCACTTCCAGGAACACGATTTAGAGGAAGACCAAGGAGTAGCATTCTTGGGCTCACCCTGACAGGACTTAGTGCGCTCAGCAAAGCTGTTGAACGCTTTACAACACAGCTGACTCATGTTGGGGAGAGGACGCCAAAAAAACGTGCGTCAGAGAAAGTTGTATCTACAAAAAGTATGGCTTGTTATTTTGTAGGATTTGTTAATAATTCAGTGTAAAAGCGGAATTTTAAACAGTGTGCTCGGATGTTTAGAAGATGGCTTTGCGAGCCACTCGTTGCTCTGGTGGAGGTGATGTCATGGTTGTAGCGCCGCGTTGTTCAGGTCGGAGCTCAAAGGTCAAGAGTCAGGCAGTCTAGGTCACAGCTCTCCCTTTGCTTCTCCCCATAATGGCCACATGTGCGTTTACGCGCACACACACACACACACACACACACACACACACAAACATCTGTAACAATACAATTCAGTCAGTGGCAATAACAGTCATAAACAAAGCAGACATGACTGATAACCTCAGCGTGGTCCATCAGACAGCGGGTCCCTCGTCACGCTGAGCCGAGGTTAATACCTTGTAGAGCGACAGCTGGAGCCTGCTCATACACAGCACTTTCTCATGCACTGCAGATAGGGGTGTGTGTGTGTAGCCCTCTCCCTCGGCCTCCACCTCTTCTTTTTTTTGGCTGTAATTACAAGCTTCGCCCTCATTGCTCCGGTCCCTCGCCGGGCTGGCCCTTGAAGCGTCAGAAAGGAGGGGGGGTTGTTGCCAGCTACCGAGCTCCTGCTCTCAAATGCCAAAAGGTCACCGGTTCAAATCCCAACATAAGTCGCACCATTGACGTACGCCATCTGTCATGGCCGGCAGCGGGTCCTAATAAAGACTCTCTAATTGGGAAGGGATGACATGCGGGCTCACTGATCTGAGGCAGCCAGAGAGGATCATTGAAGGTGACAGAAAGCCTGGTAGTTCTCTCGTCAGCTGGCCAGTGGCCGTTTGTTGAAGGCTGGGTTCACATCTCACGCTCGTACATGGGCACACACGCATAGTGGTGGCTGACGGGTGTGTTGTTTCTCAGTGAGTAATTATAAAGATATCCACTTCATTTGAGGCTTGGGTTTTGCCTAAAGGTGCGTTGGCAGTTTCTGGAATTGTTTTTGTAGTCTCTCTTTTTTTTTTGTTATTCTGCAAAGGAGTTTAATGGCCACCCATAGAACAAATCTCACTTTTTATTAAAACTGGCGCGTTGATAGAAGTCTAAAAGAATTGCAGGTGCACATTTTGGGTTCAGTACAACAACCTTTTTCATGTGTCAACAAACATTTTCTCCCTTAGTTCTTTGGTCAAGGCGAGTCCAGCAAATAGAGTCATTTTTCATGAAGTTTTGCTTCTTCTCTTAGAAAATCAAGCCAGTGTGGACCATATGCTTTTGGTTACTCTTATTAAGACCCATCAACATTTAATACTCCAATGTTTTGGAGATATCCTTGTAAATAAATCTCATATAAGACTGCAGTACTGGGAATAATCCCTGAAGATTGTAGACATTCATACATAAAATGTTCTTTTTGTGAGAGCAAGGAAATGTATAACTGGACTCAACAAGGATGCACCTTCCACAGGAGAATGGACAAGCAGAAAAAAGGAAGTAGACTTGAAACTATGGCCAAAAGCATTTGGGAAAAAATGCCTCCCAATCATTAGAAATAATGTCTTAGGCCTGTGAAACAAAGTTAATGTTGTGTTATTACAAATCAGTTGTCTCTAATATTTGGGGCTCTTTTTTGTCTCATTTCTGCGGCTGTATTTGCACGATCATTTTTGCAAACTGCCGTGAGCATTTTAAAAGAAATGCATATTAAGATTGGAAAAACACGCCAAACATTTAATTTAACTCCAAATGAAATGTTCGGCTAAGATGCAGAAACAGGAAGAGAGCCACACCTCAGCATTGCTTTTTGTGAGAATGACCAAAGTTTCACAGTTTAAATATATAAGTCCTCATACAGTGCAAGAGTAAAAGATACAAAGAAGACAATATGTTAAAACAAGCTAAATTAAGTGTATAACACACAGAATAAAAGGTCTAAAATCCAAGAAAAAGCCAAAGGAAACAAATGGGTTTGGCTTCTGTGAGACTTTGGGAGGCGGTTCTAGAGTCAGCAAGAGCAGAAACCATTAACCGCCTAAGTCGAGGTCACGTTTTGGCTCACGAGACCTTTTCGTAGATTTAACATTCATGTCGGTCCTTCAGCTATTGCAGACCTTTTAATTGTAACACACAAACGGGCAGTGGACCCTGACGCTTCCTCCGATCCTGAGCTCTTAGTCAGCAGACGAGTCCTCATTGCACCTGTGGTTCAGCGTATCCTGCAGCTGTTTTAGTTTATTCGCGTTTTTGTACAGCAATATGAGCTACGCTGGAAAAGCATCCATGTAGAAGACACATTTTGGCAGAAGCAAGGCCTTATAACTTCTTCGTTTTGTTAAAATGATCTTTTTATGTGGCTATGCAAGAGGTTTTGAAAGGGTTTTAGAGAGGTGAAGGGGGGGGGGGGTCAGAGGGAGAGGTGCACGCTGGTAAAAACAATGGGAAGTTAGTTATTGTAGTTTGGCTGTTTTTGTCCGGCTCAACAACGCGGTCAGCAGTTTCAGCAACAGTTGTGGAGGATATTAAGGGATTTTAAAACCCATTGCAGCAATTTGCATCAAAATGTGTACTTCTTCTGACCAATAAGTCATTCGATGTCCATCGTGAGTAAACATACATACAACTGCTTGGAAATCATAAAAATGATGCTCCTCCAGATACCAACAGAGCTTTGCCTGAGAAGCATCACGTTTTCCTCAGTAACAAAGTAAACCTGTGATAGTTGCCTGTACGTCTATCATAGTGAACATAGTGGAGCAGTTCACAGCTAAAGATCCAGATATTTCCCCCTGGACTTGGTAGAGACAAAAACAGAGCTAAAAGAGAGTAAATGTTGGTCTAATATTCATCGGGTGGCCAAAAGCACAACGTTTCCATATTTTGAAAAACTCATACTGGTGCAGTCTTATGGAGAAAGTTATTCTTTCCATCCTGAAGATATCATAAATAAAGTGCATCCCATTGTCAATTGAAGGTATTTCTGGTTGTGGCCTTTCAGCCAGCGGCACTTATTAGATGTGGCCTTGAACTTCCATCTGAAATGATTCACCCGCGTCTCCCTTCAGCCGTGCACACTGCTTGTAGCTCAGCTCGTAGTCTGAAAAGAATTAGAGTGGAATTCCTCAGGAGAAAACAAAAGGCCATTTTCTGTCTGTCTGTTTCTCGCTCCTCCTTACACGTACACAAAAAAATGTGGTGTTGTTTTTTTTTTTTTTTTTTTATATATATATATGGAGAGAAAAACCTCGTGAGCAACAGTTGACCTGGTTACTCCGAGTTAGGGAGCACGGTCACCGACAGGCCGCCAGCTCAGTCACACCAAAGGGAAGGTGACTGTCTAACTCGCTGCCTCCGTGCCCTGTGGTGATTGGTCGATTGGATCAAGTCGTGCTGCGTGCGCGCGCAGGGATCACTCAGGACGGCTGAGCGTGCGTCTGCGTGCACGAGGGAGCGCCGGCCGGCTTGCAGCGCAGCACTCGGGGTCACAGAGGAACGACGGTCCTCACCTACCGCTGAAGAAGCCTCTTCATTGGCTGCACACGCTCCAGCGTGGACAACAAGGTTTACTCCTGATGTTCTCTGTTAACAGTGTTCGGCCCAGTGCGGCCTGGGCCAGCAGATGAGGGCGGTGCAGTGTCTCTCTTACACCGGGCAGCCGTCTAACGAGTGCGCCGAGTCGCTCCGACCCACCACCATGCAGCAGTGTGAGAGCAAGTGCGACGCCACCCCCGTCTCCAACGGTGACGGTAAGATGACGAAAACGTATGGCACACACATCTGACTCTGCCATCACATTTTAGTAGCGCTGGCTCGACTCGTCTGCGTGACGAGTTGTCTGCTTGCAGTTTTCATCGCGCTCACAAAGAAAACGTGTGGCCGCCAGACAGACGCATTTAAAACTGCAGCCCCCCCAAATGCAAAGGCAGATGGTTTATGTGGACACCTATTGCACTGTATGTGCATTGCTTTAACACAAAGCCCCGTTTGGGTTGTAAACTGTCGCTATCTTCATCTTCACTGTTCTGCTATGACCTAAACACGCTTGGATGACACACTCCTCTACATTTTGCCAGCTACATTAATCTTTCCAGTGAGGTTGGCTCCTGGTCAAAGCGAAACAGCTCAACCCTCCATATACACTTACACATGATGGATGGCTATTCAGATGCATAGAGAAGGGCCTGTCGATTAGTCTGAATGGAAAACGTGAACAGCGTTTACAGGCTGGCTAATGGGATTAGCTGTAGGCTAATTGTTCCTTTACGGACAGCAGTGAGGCAACGTCTCGTTTCATTTGGCTCTGCAGAGGCAGGGGCCAATGCCTAATAAGGGAAGACACTCTGATCGTGATAAGGCATTTAGAGCACTGCCTGTCCAGCATCCAGCAAGCAGTTTGTGTGTGTGCATGGTAGGGATGGCAGATAGCCCAGTTAGTGAAACGAGGCCAGCATCTGTCTCAGTCTTAGCCTCTGCGTCCAAGTATAGTTGCAGAGTTTTATTCTGTTGAGGCCTGAGGGAGCTGCACCAGCCCTCGTGTAGCAGGTTAGCCCCAGTTCGTGCCTGTCGCGTGTTAACGTTTCATTGGGGTCACAGCGCTAAGCATCCGATGTTGTGAAAACTGAATCCCCGGCGATATTTGAAGGACCCAGAAGCTTGTTTAAAAAACACTTACCACTGCTCTGAAGGTGTGGTCCTTGAAGACTCTTCTAAGCATCTGGTGAAAAGGCATTCTCCAGTTGTTGCACAATAGAAGCATTTTTGACTGTATTCCCCAATCTAGGGAGCAGAAAGGACATGTGGTCTTGCTGTTTTTGTGAAACACAAGCAAAATGTATTCAGACGTTATTTTGTGTTAAAAACAAAATATTGGAAAGAAATATCAATACATACTACAGGGTATCTGCAGGTCTTTGAAAAGTTTTAAAAAGTCTTCAACTTAATTTGCTCAAGCCTATATTCTCTCTCTTTCCTGCCATTGGGAATGTTAGTTATAAAATGCTTTTGTATCCGATTGTGGGCTGTTATACACCAACTAAAAGTGAGATTGTTGCGACAGTGGATTCTACTGTCTACAAGCGTTTCAGTCGGCACCATCAGACCTGCAGCAAACGCTGTCACCGCTGCAGCTGCAGCAGCTGGAAAGCTCATCGTCTCATGAGTGTTGATTCCAGCCAAAACTGACACGAACTTTAACGAATTAATCATATTTAATTAGTTAATCCATCCATCCATCCGTTTTACACCGCTTCTCTGGGCCCGGGACGAGTTAATTCCATTAATTATATCATTTGGCATTATTGTTTAATACTGCTGGCAAGTACTGAGAAAAAAAGTGATTTATTGAATAATAAATCATTCTTGGCCATATCATCCCTACTGGTTTTTGTTTTGGATGCTGTTATTGGTATTAAATTACATTCTACGTGGCATTAAAGGTCTTCAAAAGTCTTAAATTTAACTTGGTGAACCATGCAGAAACCCTGTACTAATATAACAGATCGTTTTGGTTCATGTTTTACAATTTAAGCGCAGACATTTGCAGCTCCCTTCTTTGTTTGGATTTGGTTTGAAAAGCGCTGCAACTCGGGAAATGGGTTGAAAAACAGACACAATATGTTTGGTTTCCCCTTCCCCCCCATCCAGATGGTTAGAAGAGTGTTTGAGGCTTCTGGAAAAAAAGAGTGTTGTTAAATGACCTTCTGGGCTTTTCAAATATCGCCAGACAATCGAATGCTTAGCGCGACTGTAGCAGTAACACATGAGAGGCACAAACTGGGGCTGGGGGGGAAAAAACAACATGGAAACGTTTTTCAGGGAGCTAATTTAAAATGTATCAACAGTCTTCTCTCTCTCTCTCTCCAGAATGCAAAGATGTTAACAAAGTGGCCTACTGCCCGCTGGTACTCAAGTTCAAGTTCTGCAGCCGTGCGTACTTCAGACAGATGTGCTGCAAGACCTGCCAGGGGCACTGACCCAGGGAGCACGAGAGCCAGGCGCAGCGAGAGGGAGAGGGAGGAAGGCAAGAAAGATGGAGGGAGGCTGATACGGCACTGAAAGGGCGGGGGGAACGAACCTCTGGACCAGCGGAAGACAGGAGAAGAGATCGGTGCTGGCGAAAGAGCAGGAGAGAAGTAAGGATTTCCCTGTTTACCACCCTGAGCCGCCTGCCCGCCATCGTGGTGGAATCCAAACCACTGCTCAGCCCACAACGCTGACACAAACAGTTTTTTTATTTTTCATTTTTTATTATTATTATTATTATTATTATTATTATTTTTCACTTCTGTGAAGTGGAACTTGGGAAGATTATTTGTTGGTGATGTTATTTTTATTATAATAATAATTATTAATATCATTGTTAGTCTTCCTTTTAGTGTTTTGTTGTTTTTACGAATCCAAAGTGCTGGACACATCGCTCGCAGAGGATGTACCCCGGAGATGGACAGGCGGAGGGGAAGGACTGCTCACTAGAAAAG